>JAGFPH010010374.1:11554-40445 GCA_018207615.1 Philaenus spumarius | reverse complement strand
CTAAAATTTCGAATTTTTGAAGTGATAACTTCTATTGGCCCGTTGGGCACTTTCGACTTGGCTATGTTTTCGAAATCTCGCGTCACGCCAGATTTCTCGCGAGATCTTGCATCACGCCAGATTTCCCGCGAGATCTCGCATCACGCCAGATTTCTCGCGAGATCTCGCGTCACGCTTTTGTTTAGACACAAGTCAGATCGTGGAGAGGGAATATTATTAATACATTATTTACATTTATTAGCATAGCAATCAAATTAACACATAAGAATTAGTTAATATAATATAACAGCTGATTTCGCCCATCATCTGTAATTCTTAAACAAAACCCAGCGTAGATTATATTTTGGGGTTATGTTTACAACTTCAACCATTAAAATTTCTTGTGATGTTAATTTTCTTATATATTAGTTATACAACTAATGTAGGCTTCTATAACTATAAGTTATATGGGCTTCTACACGTTATAAGATTTGCTTTGGGGTTATAAACTGTATATAAAACTAACCTTTGATCATCAATATATTCGTTTATACAAATTTAAAGAAGGATACCTACTGTTTAACTTCGCAAACATTCGTACATCTTTGTATAACATATTTGATTATTAATTTCTTTACTGTAATATTAACAACTTCTAAATCATTTGATCTATCAATATGAAATAAAAGGTAACTAAAAGATAATATTTTTACCTTTCTTTAAATATATAATAACGGATATAAATAAACAATTTGAACAAATAGGCCTACAGTTTTATAATCCTTATAATTGTACACATTTACCGAGTTAAAAATCCCCGTAGTCATAGAAGTTATCACTTCCAAAGTGTGGTCTTAAGCACACCCAGTTAATTTTTTTTTTGTAACATCACTCGTTTTAAAGTTATTAGGATTTGAACATTTTAAATGGCCGCCATTTTGTTTCTGTAAATGATATTATTTTGAAACTTTTATCTAAGATGCACACTAATAAGGTAATTAAATGTAAAAAGTTTCAACTTGATATCTAAAAACCATTTTTAAGATAGAAATTTTTTTCTACAAAACACATACAGACAGATAGACAGAAAACTAAGCAAGATAGGACTATACATTATATGGTGAAAATTGTTTGTTTTTACCCATAGTATAACCTTGTGAAGTTTTGGTCAATACTTACGGGACACCCTGTATATTGCTTTAAAGTTACTTATCATGCTCCTTCTTATTTTTCGTTCTTTTTATAGTAAATTTCATGGTTTTACTATGTTGAGGAGGAATGTACACACAATTTTTATTTTATACTTACGTAGGCCTATATATTAGGCTATGCGTTCTACCAGAAATAGGCATTTCACGATTATTTTTGTAGGCGTGCTACAAAATTATTTCACGATTAAAACAAACAAAAACATTTTTATTTAAAATTTTTGAGTTTATCAAATTTTCTATTAGGTATCCTATTTTAGGTTACTTTTTTGTTTTGAAAAGTGAAAAACAAGGCGATAGTAGAAGAGATTAACGTAAATGAAATGACTATAGGCCTACTTCATACCAATCATTGGAGATGGTGTATCCCTTTTTAATTCGCTTTCATTTATTTTATTCAAAACTCAAGAAAGAAGTCTAGAAATATAAAAAAGAGTTGTTTCTTATGTTGCTGAAAAATGGAATGACTACATGGATGTCCTATTATTCAAATGGTAAACAATTTGCAACTTCTGTGGAGTATGTGTGGGAAATGTCTCAACATTCAGTTTACGCGGGTGTCTGCGAATTAGTTGCAGCTGGTATTACTTTTTAAACAAAGATTGTTACAATAAATTCTTTATGAACAATTTGGTACAGATATTTTCCCAGTAAAAAGATTAATCCTAACTGGGCATATTAACAGCGGTCATTTTGATGTAAATTTATTTGACTATTTCCAAACTCAATGTTCTATAGTTACATAGCTCAATGTTCTATGTTTCGACTATAGCTACTTCAGTTGATTTGTCGTTTCCCAAAGTCAATGTTTTATAGAATTCTCCTGTAGGTTCCACCTCAACTGAGAGCGAAGGTGAAGGGCTGTCACAATACATGCACAAAATAATTGCAAAATAATGTTTTGTATTCATGTTTCGTAGGCCTACATAAAATTTTAACGAGCAGAGCTCAGGCACCTGGTAGGGCCTAACTCTACTTTTTATAGAGCATATTATGAATTTTTAGGTAAATAAAATAAACCTGTTGTCTTTCAACACATTTACCTATAAAAGTCCAAAGTAATAAGTTCGAGATGACAGTAATGTTGTTTATCAATATCGATGAAATCAAGTTTTCAAATTTATTTATTACACACGAAAGCGAGTGTAGGGAGCTATGTTATATAATAATTCATTCTTGAAGAATATAAACTCGCTTTAAGTTTAATATTTTTTTCATTTTAGAGTACCTAGTGAATTTACAAATGAGCTCAAGGTTCCTAAGATGAAACCAGTTTTTAAAAAGGGAACAAGATCTCAAATATGTAGTAATTTACCAGTTTCAATTCTATCACCATTTTCCAGTTTTTGAAGAAGTATTTTATAACAGAAAAGTTTATTTTATTGTCAAGAAAGCATCTGATAGTTCTAAAGAAACATGGTTTCATAAAAGTCAAATCAAAATCAACTGCATTGTTTGACTTTGTTAAGAAAATATTGCAATCCTTTGAATACAAAAGCTATTAAATGTTTTAAGTTAACTTAAGTATATTGTAATGTGACGAGGCAAATCCCATGATTGGATAAAATCTTTTTATTGATGATCTCTTAAATATTTTTCCTCAATATATCAGAACAATACACCCATTAAGTAAATTAAAAACTTTATTAGAAATATTTTTAATTAATAATTAATTCATTTTATTCAATTGATGGGTTTGAGGGAATTTAAATGTTGAGATTTTTGTTGTATTTAATTATTTATTATTACTCCTGTTGTAGTTACTGTTGCATTTTAAAATTGAAATTTAACATTGTTGTTTGATTTTTATTAATGTATAATGTTTATGATGTGTCTGTGCAATATTGCTGTGTAAAGGTCTGAAAATGAATTGAACATAATCGTACGAGGGAGCGATTAAACTATCATTGTCACAGATTAGAACAGAACAGAACAAAATATTTAGTGGTTCTTCAGCACATGTACAACATTGCAAAAGACTTCGTCACATGCAGGCTTAATTTATTAAAACTTTGTTTCCGGTCTCTCAAATATGACTGAAAAATGGCTAATTCTTTCCCCTGAAACCCATAAAATTTCATTTTTCTCAACAAAATATCAGGCCTAAAACACAATCAAATGCTCTACTCAAATCATATAATATGACCAGAGCAGGACAATTTTCTTCCAGTTTTTCTAGTATGCTTTTTACTAGATTATCTACAACTTTTGTAGTGGATTTCCCTCTTCTTTATCCAAACCGACTGTTACTAAACAAATTTAAACCCTGAAAATGAGCACATCAGCTCATGAGCTTCTTTAGAATTTTTTCCATTATTTTTGCCATTACTGGAATACATGAAATAAAACGGTAACTTTTCGGCTCTGTACGATTACCCTTTTTAAATATTGGTACTACCCTTGAAAACTTAAATCATATGGGAAATTCACCTTCTCTTATACATAAATTGATACAATATGTTAGTGGTTCTAAAATAATGTGAATTATTATCTTAATTAAATTACTACATAGACCATACACATCATTAGAATTTTTCAGAGATTTTACAACATTTAACACTTCTAACTTTGTTACTTCAGATAACACAAATCTGTCACACTGCTAACCACTTAGATATTGATAAGCACTTTCAACTGAAGATTTAACTTCCTTCTTCAACCGATGTCACAAAGAAATTGTTGAACTCATCTGGTGTGATGCCTTGATCTGCGTTGACTTTACCAGCCTTCCCCGCCACTCGGTTGATCACTGTCCAGGCTGCCCTGCATTTGTTTGTTGAGGTTTCGATATATTTCTCATTATTTTACTTTTTTAGTAATTTTAAGAGCCGTCTTATACTGCTGTTTTAACTTGTTGAAGATATTGTTATTTTGTCTCTCTTGGAATAAATCTCTTAATAACAAGATGTTGTTTTTCATCTTCTCAAGCCTTGGAGTATACCATTTTAAATTTTGATTACTTGAAATATTCCGATTTGAATTACACGAGACCTCCCTTAAAGGTAAACACAGATTAAAAAGAAACAAGAAATGCTGCAGAAATTTCTCAAACTAGCTGCTTGCAAATCCAGTCTTCCTCCATCAACAGAGATATAAAATAATCCATCCTTTCCTCAATAGTTTACCTTATCTTAACTCGTTCTTCCTTGTCATTATTCTTACATTCTGGTCCACCTCCAAACTTGTATCTCAAATCAAAATGTATGCCATCATGATCATATTTTACTATATTCACTGTAAATTGTGACTCATCAATACTAGTCATAATTTTATCCAAACATGCTTTACCACGAGTAGGTGCTCTATTCACAAATATATCGAAATTGTCTCAAAATATTTGAAAAGTCAGTAACAGAAGACTTTTCTGTTAACATGTCAAAATCAGAATTCACATCTCCTTTACAATCAAACAACATGAGAAAAAGTAACAGTCTCTCTAAGGGCTGTAACATTTATAAAAAAACATCAATTCTACCCACTGATTAACATAGCGCATGTTAATCATGTAACCATCAAGTAACGCCTGACTAAATGATTTTTAATGAGTGCCGTGACAGTGATGCTGTACATGATTAATTTGGTTGTTACACTGATCGCCAGCTTTTTAAACATTCATATTTTTATCGTCATTAAAAAAACTTTATATTTCTCTGGTTAATAGCGTGGGATTGTACATTTATGTTTTAAATATAAATTTCCACCCATGTTTAATTCTATACATTTAAAACATCAATTTATAGCCGAAAATATTTCTTTAAGTACAAAATTTGTTTGCTTTTTGCAAGACTAATGTATTTTAGTTAAAAGAAAATATAAACCATTTCAATAAACCAATAAATAATTAGTAAATCCCTCTTCAAAATTTGTGATTAGGCTACCTACTCAAAAGTTTCAAAAATCAAAAGCCAAAACAAACCTAGACCTTCTAGTTTTGGAAACTGAACACTTTCCAACCATTGTGTGATTAAATCGTGAGTTTATACTAGTCAACAATCCTCGTTTTTCATGCAATAGCACTTACTTGTACGATTACATTAAATAAATCATGGCCTTAAATATATCATTAAAATCATTTAAATAGGTAGTTTTCGAGTTAAATTATTACTAAAAAGATTTTTTATTATTATTTTGTTTATATTATAAATATTTTTTCCTACAAATTTTATAAATTTGTTACGTTAGTTTGCCAAAAATATATTTTATTGTCTGGCCAACAAATGTTTCCAGAATTTTTACAATCTGAAACATTTTTCTTCCTAAATAGATAAGATAATGCTTCTTGCTATGACGATGTCTCTGTCCATGTCGTATGTCGTTCGGAAGGCTACCTGGAAGAAGAGCTTCCACCAGGTTTTAAAGTTTGAATGTTACACATCCAATTATGTAATAGGAAAATAATATGATACAGTAATAAATGTATATATAGTTTATTTAAAAAATACAAACAACTGCACATGCATTTAAATGTATGCATGGCCGAAGAATTAGAAGAGGTACTTCTGCAGTATGTAGGCTACGTAAGTTATTATTTATGTGTGGTCTTCCCTGAAACAACATAGAACATTTCATGAATTTAAAATTGGAATCAAATTATCATATTTCATCACTATTAAATGTTTTGTACATAATTTTATTTATGGCAAGCAAACTGTAAAAAACAAGGAATTAAATTGTAAAATACACATTTAACTAAGATTAGTGAAATTTTAAATTTAATTAAAATTTTACTGTGAAATCAGTAGGGGTCTTTTTGCCACTTCGCTACAAAATTTACAGCCACTTTTCTTATTCCAGTTAAACATCTGTGTGGAACATCTTTTATCCTACAAGTATTGAAAGTAGTAAACTGGGATTGGTGTACCGGTACTTTAATATAAAACACAACTGTCTTTTAGTTTACAACTACTAAACTAGAAACAGATTTTCATTCAGTTTTCCGACATGTTAGTACAATATCTGGGGAGGGTTTAGGCTAAGTTTTATAAATTTACAGTTTATGTATATTATGTGATAAGTGCCACAAAAAAATCCCAAAAATGTTAACATATCTTATTTAAATTCTTAAAATTATCAGTGATAATCTGATTTTCTTTAATTAACTTGTTAGAGAATTTAAAATTCCGAAAACCTTGAATTTCCAGACATTTTGAAATGGTTATAGGGATGAAAAATCTTTATGACATATAATATGTTTTTGGTTGTAAGATTTTTAAAACAAGGCATTGGTTGATCCTAGCTTACGTCTAACAATTTTGAGAAATAGACCCCTATCCTCAAAATATAGCCTACCCTTTTCTGTGGTAACAAATTTTAACAAAAATATTTTCTAAGGATTGTTGGTGTGCCAAAAATGGGGTTGCAATTTATTTTGTACTTCTAGTCAAGTTATTTGTCAATATTACAACAGGAGACAGGAGGTCTGTTACATGCTGTATATTATATTGAGGTTGCATAGCAGCTAACTTTTTCGTAGATGTCTACACCTTAAAAGTTAATTAGACACAACTGTTAATTTTTTTATTAAACTAATATTGGTTTATTTTGAAATGACAGGTGTCAAGTTAGGGTGGTTACAAAGTGATATTTTAAATTTATTTACTTACACATTCTCCTTCAATATCATATCTTAGCAACTTTAAGACTCATAATATAAATTGGCCTTCTTGAATATAAGTTTCAACAAATCGGTTAGTTTCATTTTTAATGTTTTAATAAATAAAACATGACACAATGTGTAGAATCATCTAGTCTCTCAATACAAACACAAATTTTGTAAGGCAAAGTTTTCCAAAATTTACAAATTAGCAGTTTGTCATCTAAATTGTGCTTTACTGATTTTAAATGAAATTTGATCAAACTACAGTTAATGCCTCTAAATAATGCCAAGTTTTAGTACCTTATAAGTGAAATTGAAACATTCTTTTGAAAGATTACCGGTATTATTTTCTGTGTTCTCAATTTTATATATTTTACTCGATGTTTTACAATTAACAATATTATTAGGCTAGTGTATCTACAATCTTTTTATTAACTAAAGTAATAATGGTAAACTTTTAGTACCGGTGGGCTGATTAAAATGAAATCAGCTGACAATATTTTTCTAGGAAAGAAAGAAGGGCTACCAACTTATGCACTTTATTATTATTTTTAAGCATTTTGTTACAGTTTGATCAACTGGTATAATAGGCCTATATTATTTATACTTACAAACTAATTAATACAGGTAAGTGGAGTTAACTTTATGTTCAATTCAGGAGGTAACTCTTTGTTCAAGCGTGTTATAATCTTACATAAGCAAATATATTCAAATGGTCTATAAAATTCATGTTTATTAAGTGAACCCAAGTAATAATATACTGTTCAATTTAAATATGTATTACTAAAAATTAAATTTGTAGCATTACTAGCTTGCTACAGTGTTCTTAAAATTAAATTTAGTAATGTTGGAAGAATCATTTATATAGCTGCATCTGATGCATCATTCATTATAGTTAGATCTCGTTCTACTAATTGTTAGTAAATCTATAGTTAGTCTATAGTTAGTTACAAAGAATCTACATTTTGCAAGTTTACTTTCTCTTAATTTCATTTATATTTTGTCAACAACAGTTCTTATTAGTGTTATTGAATAGTGGCTGAATTAACTTGCATCCCACAATGAATTAACCTCATTCTTGTGATTTCTTCGCTAATTTACAGTATAGGCCTATACCCTCTAACCTACAATGAGAAACAAAAAATAACAAAAGCTGAACTGACTTACAGAGTGCATTTTTAGCATATCACTACTCGTTTTGACTCTGCTGTGTTTGCTAACCTACTCTCTACTATATTTGTATCACAAAACCTGTCAATGTTTTAGTTATTGCACTGCACAAACTAAAAGAAACAATATATTTGGTATTTAATGTTTATATGAATAAAATAACATTGTACAAAAATTATAATAAAGCAAAACCCTAACACAGAGTTAAGTTATCCACCTTTACTGGCGATACTTCGTAACACTATTTTAAGTATAGACATGTATCGTAAACCTAAACAAAAACTTACCTACCCCTATGGGTGTTACTTCGTACAAAAATATAGGCTATTATTTGTACTACTGTATACATAACCCTTCAAAATTAACTTTAACTCTCCTTTTCGTGTTAAGTTGCTTCAACATTGTTAGACATACTTTCCGTTTTGAACATTGCGTTAACTCCTGCAACCAATATTAGTTAAGAAGGATAAAAAATGCAGCATATACTTAAATTGATCACACTGTAATAAAGTAGAACACTAGGCTTCTTACTTTTTATTACTTTCTCCAAAAAATTTACAAATGATGACATTTTAACAAGCAGTGGTCATCAGAAAGTCTACTACATGTTTGGCGAAAGTTTTAATATAAATTGTTTACTATTAAATCATTATCTTAATTAGCTATTTAAAATAAACTATTCACCTTAACAAAACCTCTTTGCTAGTTCTTTCTAATAATCCAAAACATGTTTCAAATAAAATATAACTTTTGAAATGCAACTTTCTATCTTTTGGATACCCTTTGAAAAATGTGTTGATAAAATCTTCCCTTGCTAAAAAAACTTAATTCAAAAATTAATTAACTTATTCAAATTTGTTAACTTATTCAGTGTGTGATACCATTATACTGTACCTCCCATGTATAATAATTGTGAGTCTAAGGTATTGAAAACTGTTCAGCACCTCTTGATAAACAACATTTTACTGTTAAAGTTTAGGCCTAAGTGTACTATTGAAATGTTTTATCATTTGCAGCTCATTTTAACAAACAAAGGAGTATAGGTGTTTAGTAACTCTAAGAGTATTGCCACTCACACTTTAGCTAGAGATATTAATCAGGAAATTTGTATAAAATAATTAGGTTTTATGAAAAAAGTAATTTTGTTAACTTACCTTTCTTGGTTTGTTAATATATGAAAATGAAATTTGATGGGACCATTACAATAATACATTCCAGATATGATGTGATAATGTTGTAGTAATGCTCAAACATGTTTTCTTCTACTAGTCTTTCACAATCTTTAAAATTTGAAATGCATTTTCTACAGTACCGGTAATTGATCCATTATATTTTTTTGTATGCTGGACACATTTTCCTGATTGTTTTTCTAGAAAATAAAAGAAGAATTTTATATAACAGGCGAATAATTAAGAGTTACATCGGAAAAGATAAAGACAAACATTATTTTACATAAATCTTGATTTCATTTAAAAAGATCATAATTTAGGTAGGTAGGCTACTGATTTTGAAAGAAGGGTTTATATACCCTACTATAAACCAAGGTTTTATTTTGAACATTCTAACCTGATCATAGGTATATTTCAAAAGAAAACTATCTATTATACGCATTTCCATGATGCGACTTCTGGAAAATGTAGACCTATTAGTTATTCGTTAAAGGACCCAAATTCCAAACCTTAGTAAACTCAAATAAAAAGAGTGATTGAATCATTAAAAACAAACAACATGAAACAAACATAACTTATTATGAAAAAAAGGAATACTCGTATATTCCCTTTTTCACAAATTACTGAATTTGCCTTTATACTGAATTTAAATTATTTCATAATTAGGCCTATATACTGGCATACTGTTTCACAATACTGTATTCATACTGTTTATATACGTAAAATAAGGTCTGGTACGGTATTGTAAGTTAGAGGACGTATACTTTAATTTTGCTGTTTTCGTTCACTACAACTTCCTACATTTGGCAGCGACAGTTCTGGTTTGTGTTTTTAGAGTCAGTATGTCTAAAGTGTGTAATTTCAGAATATGTTAAAAATTACATTGTCAAAGATCATCAGTTGGCTTTGTTACATTTGTCGTACACCTATATTACCCTCTAACCTACAAGGGCGTCCTAAACATTAATCAAAACTAACTTAGACCTACAGTTACCTGTCACAGTACCTATGTTGGCGCAAGTTTACTATTCGACCCTAGGCTAACCTATGACAACAGAATTGCAATAATAATAATAAAAAAAAACCTAAAAGGTTCTAACCTATAGTATTTAGTCACAGTATGTTTATCTGTATTCAACATTTAACAGTAGAATGTAAACAATGTCATTGTCTGCAAAAATATTAAGCTAGGGTCGAATAGTAAACTTACGCCTCTATGTTTGCAGTTCATAAACATATATAGGTTGGTACGATTGGTGCAAGTTTACTATTCGACCGTAGGCTAACCTATGGCAACAGAAATGCAAGAATAATAATAAAAAAAACTTAAAAGGTTCTAACCTATAGTATTTAGTTACAGTATGTTTAACTGTATTCAACATTTACATGTAAAACAACGTCGTTATCTGCAAAACTATTATAGGCTATGGTCGAATAGTAAACTTATGCCGTACGATTAATTAACGTTCCTAAAGTCATAGAAAAATGTTTTGGTTGACATTGTAGGTTAGAGGGCGTATACTGTAATTTCGCCAAATGTACTAGGCCGTCTTAAGCCTAATGAAATTAGAATAACTTGAAAGAGTTATTATTGTATCAACTTGGAGCCTAGGCCTAAGTAGGCTAGGCCTATATCTTACAAATAATTATCAGCCTCATTACACTCAACTTATTTTTAGCCTAGAGGTGAATTTTGTTTCTATGCATGTTTTATACAATAGCTTCTGAAGGCATACAACTAACCTAGATCCTCTAGGCCTATACAAACATTATTATTATAACAGTATTGTTATTTCAAATTTGAAAACAAACAAACCTAACCAAAGTTACCACACTTCAAAAGTCAACAATGATCAACTGAAAATAAATGTCTATAATCAATTCAAATAAGCTGTGTATTTCCAGTCTAAAAGATTAAATAATTAGAGTTAAAAAAGGACATGACATAACCAAGGTTAGAAATAATAGCCTGAGGTCAGAAATATATTATTTTAAAAACTAGCCTTATAGGCCTAGGCCTACTTACTGGGTATTAAATTAAATATTTAGTTAAATTAAAACTAACTACATTTTTCAATTTCATCATTATTTTAACCTGGCATTTAAAGACCAACTTAATGCAGAACTTCTTGTGACTTAGCCTAGGCCTAGGCATCTTAAATTTGTATTAATTACTATGTCTCTTTTACGTTTGTACATATTTCATTATAAAAAGTGGAATGCAAAATAAGTATTCTACAAATAGGCCTAGACTAATCCTCTTTTAAATAATGATTTGTGCAATGTTTAATAAAGTTGTTTCCTGACATAACCTTCAAAACAAACTAAATTACTAGGCCTAGTTCCTAGATACTATTACTTATTTAAAATTTGGTTTAATAATTAGCTTACCTGAAATATATTTTGCAGAATAAACTAACTTCAGCAATTTCACTTGAAGAAAAAAACACATTTACATGTATTTACAACGTAGAGAAACATTATTAATTCCCAGTGGAAATTCCCTTTATTTATGAACTTGTGGGAAACAGTTGGCAATAGATTTTATATACTGTATTAAATAGTCCAGCAGCCGTATTCAAACGTCTTCAGCACTAAACTGTACAAGTATGAAGAAGTCCTTATACCAGAGTAAAGTATTGAAATGTCCTGATTCTTAGCATGAATTTAGGACATTTCAGGTCACACTAAACAGTACGCCAAATGTAGAGTTTTGTCCTTCTATCAGAGCAAATCGTACTGTATTGTCCTTATATTTATATCTATATATATACATATATATATATATATATATATATATATATGAATTTTTTTGACACCCCAAAACGTGTTCTGGGGACCATGATCGGTGCTCATTTGCTACTCCCGACCTTGGGTCTCACCATAAGGGCCACTGCAATAGCTCATTTTTCCTATGGAAATTCGCTAATAAAAATTAGGATACAGATGAAATTGCTATGAAGTTTGGTGAATTTTTAAAAGTAAAACTACGGTAATAAAAGTAAAATGTTAATTTTAAAACTAACGAAAAAAATAATGTTAATCAATGTTCTCTATCAAAAATAAAAATTACAAAACTCCAAACATCCGACCCATTAGAGTAACTTCACAAACGAAGACGCAACCGACCGACGGTACAGTCCCAACAGAGAAGGTACAGTCCGCGCGGCGATGCTGCTGGCGGTACCTGTTGGCCTCGATGCCAACTAGGCTTTTTCGACTGTTGAAAAGTGTTACCTCTGATAACATGGGGGTTTCGCTTCTTATAGCGTTGTTTCTTCAATGCTACAACTCGGTAAATGCGACGCAACGCCAATCGGGCTCCTTATCTCAACTCCCCCCCCCAGAACTCACTCACAGTCACAGCTCACAGCGGCCACACTGACGTAGCGCAGGAATGAGCAAGCCAGCAGGTTGCGCGCTCTCTCTCTCTCCCTCTCCATAAAATTATAAGGTTTTATGAAGATATAAAGAATAAACGTATAAAAACATGGTTAAAATACAAAACCTTGGACAGTTTTTAACAAATTTGAAATTTGTGAGCTTACCGTTAGAGTTACGGGAAAAATCAAGAAACCAATTTTGTAGAACATAAAATTTGCTACCCCTAAAATGCTATTAGTTTTTCAATTCGACTACCGGCTAAGCCACAAACTGGCTTTGGAAAAAAAGCTTAGAAAGAGAAACGGTGCGGCCGCCATTTTAATTTTATTTTGGGGTTAAAAATGGAAAAAACTTATATATACAAAGCTCCGCCTAGGAATAAGGAACATCCATGCAAAAAATCATGACAATCAGTCAAGGCGTTTGGCCATAATCGTGAGACAGACAGACGCACAGACGAAATGCCGTACGGTCTAGCTAAATCGGAGACCTCGCTTCGCTCGGTCAATAAGATAATACTAAAGATAATAATAAAAGGCCTAGCCTTTTAATGAAACTTACATTCGTGTTTATTTACAAATAAATTATATTAAAAATAGCCTAAATATAAGTGAATACAATTATTTGACCTGTTAAAAGGGTACAAATCAGGATTTATATTGTTTTTGTTTAATAGTGACGTCTAATAAATGGCTTGACAATTTGGCGGGCTAATTAATTAAACGGTTGGTTTGGAAATTAAATTGAGCTTCTCCGTCTGATTTGAATTTAAATATGCCTATAAAGTTATATTTAGTTATACATATACATGTAGGGGGTCTCCAGACTCTACAGTAATTAATTACTAAGCCGATTCCGTTAACCGTTATGGTTTTTGTTTTATGTCAAATCAAACCTACTCAGAAACAGTTTTTATTGTTTTACAAATTTAATATAGGTCGAACTTGTATCCTTCCTTGCTGTTCTGTACAAAATTATAAATAAATAAACACAACATACAATAGGCAACAACGAAAATTGCTCACAACATTCCTATTCGATTGAATCGTTTCTACAAATTTTTTCGTAGGGGAGTAGGCTACAACGGCGTTCAAGCTTACAGAATCCGGCATCAGTTTGGGTTCTTATTACGCGGCAGTGTTTGTTAGCGCCTGTCAATCGCGATCGCTACAGTTGTTTACAAATTAAAATAGAATCATTTTACTTTCTCACTACAGTATACTATAGTATAAAGAAAGTATAGTGATCGCAAAAAAAAATCTGTGTTGATTTTTGTGGAAATATCCGTTTTGGGACCCCTGAGTCCAAATAAAAATGATTATTACAAAATGTCCGTCTGTATATGTATGTTTGTATGTATACATAGATAGAGACAAAACTATTCGATCGATTTCAACCAAATTTGCACCAGACATGTCAAGTAGGCCTGTATAGATGCACGTAAAAGGGTTTTGAACAGTTTTGAAAAACAACCTCCTTTTTGATCAAAAAACCCCCGAAAAATCTGTTATTATTTTTTTATAAAAAAGCGGCTCTAACGATTTTGATAAAATTTGGCTTATTTGTAGCCTTTAATGTGCCCTACCATATGCAAAAAACAGCATCTTTCTAAAAATTCACGTTTAGCTAATAATAATAATAATAACTGATTTTTGGGGGTTTTTTGGCCATAAAGAGGGTTGTTTTTCAAAACCTTTTTTCGTGCATCTATAAAGACCTAATTGACATGCTTGGTGCAAATTTGTTCGAAATCGATCGAATAGTTTTCTCTCTAGATAATAATAATTATATTTATCAGGTAATCTCCAACCTTAATAAAAAAATCACCTCTCCTACCCTACCCTACAAGTTACAGTGAATCTGTTTAATAATTTAAATATGTTTGTGAGAAAGTATTTGCCAGTTCCTGGTAGGTACCGTTTATTGTTGTTGCTACGGTGAACAGTCCTGCAAACTCACTGACAGTTGGAGTGTGCTTTGTGGTAGCAAAATGGAATCAGTTTGTATTCTCTATTTTGTGTATTAGACTGTAAAAAATACGCTAAAAATCTATATAAATTTTAGATTGGCGAGACTTTTATTGTCCGATTCCTCCCCCCCCCCCCAACTAACCACAACAAAATTTGGTAAATTATTGACGGCCGTTTGCATTACAAAATAGTCTTTTACCTGATTTAAATCAATCTAAATGTTTGTTGTTCCTTGTTCTCATGCGTCCTCAAAACGATATCGCTCTCAGGGCCGGATTTCCCAATAGGCCTGGGCCTATGGGCGCAAGCTCCCAGGGGGCACACGGCCGAGAGAAAAAAAATATTTTAAAAAATATCTAGAAATAAAAATAAATAGCCATAAGTTAACATATTTTTTTAATAGATTACAAAAAATCATTCTGATTCGTTGCAAACGGGTAGGATTATTAAAACATATTTTTGTATTTCACGTTTATTTCCACGACGAAGGAGCTTTTGTTGCAAATTTTCAACTTGAACATGGATGGGAATAAGGTGTGTTTGCATATTGTAATTTTCAAAATAATTCCGGCTTTGCTATCGGCTGAATCAAATTCCTGGTGAATAGTTACACCGCCAAAAAGTGAGGAAATACACTCCTGGACAAAAGTTTCGCAACAATCATGTTTGTCTTAAATTGATTAGTTTAAAAGTGAATAAAAACACTAAAACCCTTTTTAATTTACTTGTTCCTTATCTTAGATTAAGAAAGCAACAAAAATATTAAGGCCCGTATTTATGAACGCAACTTGAGTCGACCTTTAATCAAGTGCTACTTGAGAAACCTCACTTGACTTGAAATGGTATTATAAAACGTTCCTTGACCACATCAAAGAGTTAAGGGCGCCTTTGCGTCAAGTAGCCCTTGACAAAATACCTACGTATGTCAAAGTTGCCCTAAACCTACCTTGAACAATACTTTTCTAATTAAAATAAACACCATTTCATTTCGTAGAGGTTAATGTACAGTAAATAAAGCGAGATTATAGAGCTGAAGAAACATATTTTTATTAATTAAATAACTTATTTTACATACGGTAATTTTTATTATATATAATTTGATTACATAATGGACGATTTTTTGAATATGTACGCTACGTGGAAGAGTACAAAATAATTATTCCCGAATACCAAAAATATACCTAAGAGATCGAGAAAATCCATTGGAATTGTTTGATGATGAGCAATTCTTCAACCGATACAGGTAAATATATTTCTATTTTATGACACAAGTAGGCCTATAATTCTTTTCTGTCTGTTTTGTGACGAAAATCTTTTATATCGATACGTTTAGAACATTGTAATTAATTAGTAGGCCTATATAAATCTACGTTTTTATTTAGGCCTATGTGACTTTAAACTTTGATTTGTGAAAGCCTAAACTGAAAATGAAAGTTTTTGTATTTCTGAGTACTAAATATAATATAGTAGGCCTAATAATTGTTTTTAAAATGGATCAAAAGTGAGGCCATAAATATCCCTTATTCTATGACCCAAAATGTTTCACACGTTTTCATATTGGTTTGACTTTACTTGCAATTTATTTTCACATTGTGTTTTACCAATAGGCATAAGCCCTACATCTGGTAAAAGTAGGCCTGTTTAATTCAGGCTTACATTTAATTTTTGCCATGTAGGCCTACCTTTGTTTAACTTTAAAAATGTTGTTCATTCAGTTTTATATTATTAAGGTGCTTACAATCATATTAATAAATTGTTGTAAGTCATAGACAAATTAGTATTATGTACAAACATTCAACATTTTCTTATTTAGTAGTTTCAATCTATTTTATGATCTTGTTTTATAAAACTACTAGTGCATTTTTTTTACTACCGTATGTATTTTGTAAGTGCTACTGAAATATCGAATTTGCAACACAAGCTACTACGACAGATTAAGATATGCCATTTTATTAGGTGACATTGTATAGCCTATGTAGGCCAAGTAAATTCGTTGTCTAACCTAACCTGTCCTAGTAGGTTAGCAAATTTGTTGATCTTATATTATAAATTAGTAGGCCTAGTGTTTATTCTAAACTATAATGTTTAATAAGTATTAAAAGAAGACTATTCTTAAATCTTGCTGTAGTTAAATCTGTTAACCATTTTTACCATACAATATTTAAATTTTATAGGCTACACTTAAGATAGATTAATATACATAAAGCTGTCCTAGATTTTCAAAGGGGAAACTACCAGGTAGGCCTACATTTGATTTTAAAAATAAATGTTTAATTTAATAACACGTTTTGCCTCCATCGTCGTAATCAACCAAATTTATTGAACTAACAGTACTAATGTTATCACGCAAAACAAATTTAATTTAACATATGGCGGTATTAATTGAATACCGTGCGTTCATTGGTTGTTGGATTTGACGTCATCGAAATTAATGGCGTCGTCTGCGAAAGCTGACTTAAAATCAGCCTTGGCTAAGGAGTATTCGAATAAAGTCAAGGAAGGTTTATTAATACCAAATATTCTCAAGGTATCCTTGAAAGTAAAGAGCTCCTTAGCCGAGTAGGCCTTGAGCTAAGTCAAGACGCTGTTCAAGTTGCGTTCATAAATACGGGCCTAAGACTTTTAGATTTTACCATATTTTATTTTGGTAAAAAAAAGAAAAGCTAAAAAAAGCCGATAAACTTCTAGTTTTTAATTCAAAGAAAAATTGATACATTTAATTTATTTGGTTTATTACCAATTTTCTAGTATCTGGTATTTCCTCCTCTAGCTCGGATTACTTCTTCCAGCCTTCTCCTCATACTACTGATGAGGTGTTGAATCTCTTCTTGCGGTGTTGCCTCCCACTCCTCTATCACTGCGGCTATAAGGGCTGCGAGAGTGGTTGCAGGGTTGTTTCCTCTCCTGATGCGTTTTTTTACACTGTCCCACACGTGTTCAATAGGGTTGAGGTCTGGACTCTTGGTGGCCAATCGATTGAACTTATGCCGACCTCCATAAGGTAACTACGTACAGCGTATGCGGTATGTGGTCGAGCATTATCATGCATCAGTTTGAAATTTGGTCCCACAAACGGAGCAAACGGAACCACATGATCTTGCAGTATATCTTCCACCTACCTTTGTGCTGTCAGAGCCGGTCTACAAAGTACCACGAGTTCTGTACGAGTGTCGTACTGTAAACCACCCCAGAACATCACCGAGCCTCTACCAAAAGGCATCCTGGGTGAGAAGCAGGCTTGTGACAAGCAAATCTTTCGTGACGCCTTCTCCATGCACGTTCGCGCCCATCTGGTGAAGCTAGACTTATTCCAGTCTCATCTGAGAAGAGAACGTTCTTCCAATCATCCACAGTCCCATGGATATGATTCCGGACAAATCCAAGCCTCAAAGCACGTTGACGTGCAGTGAGAAGTGGACCTGTAGCAGGCCGTCTACTGCTCAAATCCACTTCTGCGAGACGTCTACGGATGGTACGGCTATATTCACATAGCGCACCTGCCTGATCAAACCTTGTAGCTGTGAACTGGTAACTGTCCTCCTGCGAAGTACGCTTAATGTTAGAAAACGATCATCATTTCTGTCAGTTACTCTTGGCCTGCCTTGAACTGGTCTTCTGTCATCTCGTTCAGTCTCTTGAAACCACCTAACAGTTCTTCCAATTGTGGAACGGTGTACTCCGAAAATCCTAGCCACTTCACTTTGCGAACGCCCTTGTCAAACCAAAATTCTAGCTCTGACCGCCTCAGCAGTAGTTAAACAACGGTGTACATCCATAGTAATTCTAAAAAATAATTAATTCAATTATTCTTACTAAATAAAAATGCACAGCATCACTCAAATCACTTCAGAATACTGAGAAATTACCTTTGGTCAAAACTCGAAAGAGGGACAGGATTTGGACTTTTAACTGAAGATAAGATAAGATAAGAAAGGAGAAAGAGATCAGATACTATAGATTTTGATATAGTATTAACTGTATTTTTGTCTATTCAAAGCATTATTGTTAGTAAACAAGTCATTATCAGTCCTGCGTTTCATTGACAGAAAGTTTTGATTGTGTTGCGAAACTTTTGTCCAGTAGTGTATATTGAAGGCAACTAAAATTCTTACTGTCGTTTTTCTATTTAAATATAGCAGGTACAATTTATACACGTTAGAGATGCCAACATATGAGCAAAAAAATGCTTTAGAACATAATCATGTTTCATTTTATTACTGAAATCAATGTAAGTAGACAATGTAATTTTACAATATTTACAATGATAATTTATCACTTCACGGTAGATTTTAAACGATGTATAAATACTAATGAAAACAATCTGTATAGTTTCAAGACTTTAACACTTGAGACTGTACTTCCTCCAAGACTGATTTTGAAAGATAAATATCAAGTGTAGCAAATTTGAACAAATCTATTTATTTATGTGACGTGTACAAAAAATGTACGAAAATATGTATTACCGTAAGTGTTGTGTGTATATAAGTGTTTGAGTGTACATAGATAGCTGGCCTGATGATGCTGCCTGTGGCAGTGAAACATGTAGCCACATAAAAGGTAAAGTACAAATACAGACTACATTTGACAGAAAATAAATAATATATATAAAATATATGTAGTTTTAAGGCTATCAACAATGAATATTGTTATAGTTGCAGTTATTAAATGTGCTAACCAAATGGAATGGTGCAATTATATTACAACATGTGATATAACATACGCATGACACCTATACTTTCTAATCTGTAAAGCTACATCCACAACACATATTTAGTAAAATTGAGTAATAATTTGCAGAAAAATGGGTCTATTTAATAAAACACAATAAACATCTAAAAGTAGTCACACCAAGTAGTAAATACTTAAAGTTTACTGTTTTACTTAATTTCTTTTAAATAAGTTCTGAAAAAACGTTGTGAAGAATCAAGTATGTACTTATAAGTAAACACTTGATAGAGTAAACATACAGGACTCATGACTTCCCACAGAAACATATCTCGCAACTGTGTTGTCACAGTGTATTAGTGGTGGCTTGCATGAGCTGTAGTGGTTGGAGCAGTGACATTCTTTTGCAATCAACAAAAATGTTGTAGGATGTCAGGGGCTTGTACTTTCTAAGTTATTGAATATAAATTTTGATTTATTAAGTATTTCAATGATACCCACACTTCGTAAACTAAGGCAGGCTGCGTTCAGATGGATGCCATCGGTCCTTCGCTCATAGTTCTGAGATAACAAGCTGAGACTCAGCACAAATGTTTAAAATATATATTTTAACTCCTATGTCAAGTTTCAATTCGATATATTAAAATTCGGTTAATTTAGAATGAGTTAACGCTTCATATATGAATAAGATGTCCCCTTTTAGTGATTTCCCCAGCTGTAAAATACATACCTGCATTATCGAATTTTTTCCACACAAACCATTGCTCGGACGGAATAAATACATATGACCTTTTTTGTTTAAAAATACCTCCCCTACACGGTGGTATTTTTTATTTTCCTCTATCTTCATCCCAGCTCGGATAATCAAAAAAGGATAATCGAAAAAAAAATTATAATCGATTTTATTTTCGACTTTGGGAAATCGATAGACTGGTAAACTTTTTTTATGTTAATCTACATACTTTAATGTACTTATAAATAAAATGCCATATTGCAAATTACTGGTAGTTGTAACCTATGCTGACTGGGATATAGGGCCATGTTATACGGATGTTGATAACGCTGAAAACCAGGCGTTAAATTCCCAAATTATGCCGTTGAAAGCGGGTCGTAACGTATCGTCAACGCGGAACTCTGTCAACGAGGCGTCATTCACTTCCAAGATGGACACCATTCGGTTAGGCTGTCTAGGTGTATTAAAAAATAGTATAAACATTTGAAGAATTGTGTAGGAGAAAGGGTAGACGATGAGACATTGTCTCACCAACCTTGTTCCAGCAGTTAGCTTTCAATTATTTATTGTTATAATCCTTTCATTTAACGTCATAAAGAGGTGGCTGCTGTTCGATAGCGTAAATAATTTTTTCGGTGACAAACATTTTGTCACTTTGAAGTACACAATTACCACTTTGAAATAAACAATAACAACTAGAACCAGGACAAAGTCGTTACTTCTGACTACTGTGGCCTCTCTGGTCTGCGCTGCGACTGCGAGTGCGCGTTGACAGCGCTCCATATAACTTGGTTCGGCGTTGATAGCGCCCGGTTACCGCGGATTCGCCAGCGTTTATAGCGCTCGTATAACATGGACCACGGGAGTTCCATTTACTAAATAAACCGACATTAACGTGACGTTGAAAATGCGTCACTAACAGCGCTCATATAACACGGCCTAAGGAAGAAATGACATTTCCGCACTTGCACTGCTAACTGGCAAGGTACACAGAACTTGAATAAGCGTGTGGATGATGGAGAAAACATCTTTGTCACAAATATTTATTATTGCTTGGTAAAAAAAACATGAATTTCATGTAAGATAAAAGTGGGTTAGTCCTACATTGATTACTGTAGTTAATTTTGACATGGACTCCTTTTGATATTCTTGCAAAGAGTTTATACACTGTACTATACTTTATAACATACAGTACTTTGTCGGAAGCGCGAGATAAAAACGAATATATCAAAGACCTGTATTAAAAAAAGTGATTAAATTGTAATTCTCAACACTGCATTTTTGTATTGTAGCCTACTGTAATAAATTCTTTTTATCTGTACATCTTTGAAAATGTTTTTTAGATAACATAATTAATTATGCGTATATTCTCAATTTTATAAAGAATAATACAGATTATCAAATTCCAAACATTATGCCTACCACACGGATTGTTGATGCATAATTCCGAGAACCATAGTCTAAGGCTGGCCAGTAAACCCTTACTCGCACCGCGTCGTGCCGTCGTCTGGCCGTTTTACCGCAGCGCTTCAACATATGAAAATGAAATGAAATGAAAATTTATTGCATTTCCTTTTGTACATTAACAAAATAAAAAAAAATACATAATTTAAAATTACATTAACAAATGAGAAATCATAATTTATCTTGAAAACAAGTAAGATTACATAAAAATACAAAACCTAAAAATGTCTAAATATATACAGTACAAAAAGGAAAACAATTTAAACCACCTCGATGTTTTGAAAACATGTTTGAGGTAGTTGAGTAAGTTAACAAATTCAAAGAAACAAAAAAATAAAAATAAAAATGGCCGACCGGCTTCCAAAGATACTATTAACGTCAATATTAAGTACATAAAAATACAAAAACTTAAAAACTACAGCTTCGCTGCTTTCCATAACAAGAAAGAAAAATATATTTTGAAAAAACAGACTATATACAATTAACCTCAATACATATATCTACATGTAGACGCATACATACAAAAATATACAAGCACAATAAATAAACATATATTTATACATATATACTTACATACATAAATACATATTATACATACACAAGCATACATAGACAAAATACTTACACACCAAAACACTCATACAATACACATACATAATATACATTCATTCTTATATAGCAAAAGAAAAATAACACCTACACGCTTTTATAAACAGATTACCTAAATTAACGTGTTATAAAATAAATCAACACATTCTAGCTCCTGTAAGAAATTCCTTAGTTGCTGCAGGTATTTGCGCTTATAAGGGCATATTTTTATGTACTCAGGAAGTAAATTAAAAAATGTTGGTGCAAGGTAAGTGAAAAATTTCTTGAAAATAGTCAATTTAGGTCTCGGAACTTTAACATTTAAATTATTACGCAAAATACTCAATGTACGCTCTAAAACGTTGTTTCTATCACCACTTCTCTCATAAAACAATTTCAGTACTTTGTATATGTATAAATTTTTGAGAGGTAAAATGTACAACTCCTTAAAAAGACGCGCAGAGTGGTCTAATCGAGTCTTTTTAAACATTATTCGGATAAAAAACTTTTGAAGCGTAATTAATGGTATGAGGGTTTTATTGTATGCTCCACCCCATATTGGTATAGCATATTCTAGTTTCGAATTTATCAAGGCAAAATATATTATCCTAAACAAGTCGGTATTGATCATCGGTCTGAGCATATAGAAAATTCTTAAATATTTAATTAACTTGTTTTTCAGATAATCTACATGAATATTCCATCTCAATTTAGAATCCACCCACAGGCCTAAATATTTGATGTCATCGACTTGTTCTATTGGTTGGCAAAAACAATCTCTTGTATTGCAATTAACTTTGTGATATTTTAATGGAGATAAAAAAGAAGATTTTCTAGAAATATTAAATATTATATATTTTGTTTTTGGACTCATTAACCATATAGTTTCGAACAAACCAACGACGCAACGCAATCAAATCACTCTGCATGTCTAGATTAAGCTGTTCGATTTCATCCGCCTCATAGAACAATGCAGTATCATCCGCAAAAGGTACGAGATTACCCTTAAATTTTCCCTCACATAAATTATTAATATATATTAAGAATAACGGACCGGTAAGCACAGAACCCTGCGGGATACCGCACTTTACAGGCTCTAATTGGCTGATTACTCCGTTAACCCGGGTTTGGTGGCATCTGCCTGACAGGTATGAGCGAAACCATTGGAGACAAACACCTCTAATTCCGGCATCATGCATCCTTGTTAACAAAACATAATTATCAACGGTGTCGAAAGCCTTCATTATGTCAACAAAAATTCCAGCACAACATTTACTCTCGTTTATTCCAGAGTAGACTTGAATCATGAAATTTAGCAGTGCAGTTTCTCTATTTAATTTATTTCTAAATCCAAACTGCCGTCTGCTGAAAAAAATGTG
Source organism: Philaenus spumarius (assembly GCA_018207615.1). Classification (NCBI taxonomy): domain Eukaryota; kingdom Metazoa; phylum Arthropoda; class Insecta; order Hemiptera; family Aphrophoridae; genus Philaenus; species Philaenus spumarius. Next base: position 17,140 of record JAGFPH010010374.1, on the reverse strand, counting down.
TTTTGTCCAAGAATGTTACTAATCTAATTTTAATAATCTTTTCTAGAATTTTAGAGAATATAGAGAGGAGAGCTATTGGACGATAGTTACTATGGTTAAGTTTGTCGCCTTTTTAAACAGGGGTTTAACTATAGCTTGTTTCAAAACATTGGGAAACTCACCAGAAATCATACTAAAATTTATCAAAAACACGAGTACATCTAAAATATCCTCTAAGACAGCCTTTAGTATAACGGCCGTGATATTATCAAAACCTGGCGCTTTACTGTTTTTCAAGGACTTTATAATCTTAGATACTTCTAAGCCTGATGTAGGATAGAAAAACAAAGAATCTTTAGAACATGTAGTGAGGAATATATTATCTGTGTCATTAGAACAGGAAAATAAATGATCTCTTTCATCATTTATAGAGTCTCTAAGTTCAAAAGCTATTTTACCAAAAAACTGATTTAGTATATTTACAACTTGTGAAGGATCGGTTATAACTTGATCGTTATTATCTCTTATAATAATATTATCAGTGCTATTACCTTTCTCTCCAACTATCTCATTAGTTTCTATATATAATATTAGTACAAACTGATAAAACTAGGACTTGAGTTCAAAATATCGGGTTGGTCGCAATTCAATATTTGTGACTTTTAGACGTAATGTGATTGTAATATGTGCCTAAGATATTTTGCAATCAAATGTATACCTGGCTTCCTATTTTCTTTATTTTTTTTAGGTTTTGGGGGAACGTTCCCCCTCCCCCGTGGACCCGCCACTGATTCGTGTTGTTTATTTTAATAATCTTGCTAGATGTAACATGGGTGTAGCCAGGATATGTGGAAGGGAGGGGCTGATATAAGCTATAAGAATATATTTTTTTATAAACCTTTTTCTGAGGAGCCTGGTGGGAGTGGGGTATGGAATATTTTTACCGGTTGTTTCTACCATACCGTAAATATTTTAAAGTGTTATAGCATTGTTTTTAATTTTGTATTTTAAAATCCTAAACAAATTGTGTGTCGAGCCAACTAACTGCCATTTCATGGCAAATATCATGATAAAGTGTTCACTAACCGCATCTAAATAGAGTCGTAGAACACGAACCAATATGTGGCGTGTAAAACACATAATTACGATTATCATTTGGCTTCATTTTTTCAAAGCTTTATTTCATATAAGGAATATAATACTAGTTAAAACAAAACTACTTTTGTGTTTGTAGAAATAATAATACATTCAGGAATGTTTACACTAAAAAACTTAAGCCTAATGAATATTAACACAAGTTCAAGTTCGTACCCAGTTATAAACTGCTAACAAATCATGTCCAGTAACTTATAAATAATTAGATACATTATACAGTATGGAATTGTTCCATTGTAACTAGTTTACGCACATAATCACCACTTATTTGTAAAAAAAAATAAACATTTTTGAAGTTTGTTTTTTAAACATAAAAATAAAATAGAAAAACAATCTAAAATTATTGTGTTAGAAGAAACATATTTAACCATTCAAAAGTTATTAGTTTATTATACCAAAGTTAGTTTTCTAGGATTCAAAGTCATTTTCAAAAGCATCTTTATTTTCTTTGAAAGTTTTTCTATGGACACTCATAAGACACAGTCCATTCAGACGTTGACCTGTCATTGTAGATCTAAGCCAGGTTTTTACTCTTCTCAACGTAATGAATGATCGTTCCACAGTGCACATTGTACATGGTAGAGAAATGGCAATGAGAAGTGCCTTCTTTGTTACAGGATAAAACATGTCTGCCTCTTTCACTAAATCAGTCAAATTTAATTTTCTTAACTGATCTTTCATCAGTTGTTTGTCTCTCCACCTGTTGTACCAAAGTTCGCTTTCAGAGGCAAAACCTGTAAGTTCGTAGAACGCCATAAACCCCTTTGATTTTACCTGGAAATCAGGAATGGTCATTTCAAGCATATTGAAAGTATGTAGAACCAACAGAGAAAATGCTGGTGAATGCTCGTCTGAGAACCGAGTCTCCAGTGAACATACTAGCGAGTCCAAGTAGGGAATCACCAGTGACCTTTTCCAATACTCATTCGGGCTTAAAGCTGGAGGATTTGACCGATGTGTCTGCTTTTGACAACTCCTAGGGATTACCAAATCGATCGCCAAGTCTTCTGCAATCTCAGTGGAAACTTCATCTACATTTTTGCGATGACTTCTTATAACTTCTATAACTCTCTTGATGTGTTTCAAACACTGGACCAGATCCAGATTTTCAGCTTGAAGAGCATTGACTACAGGTTCTAGTAGTGCTGAGTACTTGCTTATTAATGCAACGGCAATAATGAATTGAGATTTTGTAGCTGCAGCATGTAACTGGAAAGCCTGGTTTCTTGTACTGGGATTCCCTTCCACTGAAAGCCGTTCCAGACCTTCAACAATCTTTACAAAATGTTTATAGAATATGGCAATGTTTTTATACTTTTGTGACCAACGAGTTTCACAAAATAGAGGGATGTTAGGTGCATAAGGCTTTCTCAGTACAGACTCCCTGAAGAACCGAATTATATCTTTGATAACACATACAGAGTTACGGACTTTCTGTACACTGTTTAAATCATTAACTAATAGATTTAATTTATGAGAAGCACGATGAAAGAACAGAGCAAATTTGTATTTATTTCTTATAATGGCCTGAACTCCTTGATACTGTCCAGCCATAGCTGAGCATCCATCATAACCTTGACCAACACACTTGTTGGGATCAAGACCTTTGTTTTCCAGAAATCGGTCAATTGCTGTAGCAATTGTGGTAGCGTCTAGGGCATTGATCTGAATAAAACCTACAAATTCTTCCCGAACTTCCATCCTGTTATTGTCAAAGAATCTAAACCCAACAGACAACTGCTCTTTTCCGGATACATCAGCTAAATGCGGATGCCTTCTTAACCTTTCCAATGATACAGTCTTTGACCACAGCTAAACACATATCAACGATTTCATTTTGGATTTGTGGGGACATGTAGGTTGCATTTTTTTTATAAAATTTTTGCGAGATGGCGTTTAGCTCTTGATCACCGATAAATTTAATTAAATCTTCAAATACTCCTTCATGAAGGTATTCTCCTCTCAAAGGTAAGTCATGTGTACCACAAAAAATGACTGTTGAAATAATCGGTGGCAAGATTTTCTTGTTTTTTTCAATAAGTTTTTGGTGTCCAGTAACCATTTGTAAGTCCACAGGAATACAGGAACCTCAACCATGAAGGCTTTTGCTGCATTAGTTGCAGCCTTGTGCCATTGGCTGGAAGCACGGTTGTTACAAGAATCATGCATGTGCTTGAATCTTTGAAATAAAAGATCCTAGAACACCCTTTACCGTACTTGTAGCTGGAGGGAACAAAACACATTATTTGCAGAGACCTCCTCTTATATATTATAATATTTAGCTAATAGTTTAATGCGTTAACAAATTAGATTTGTTCGGTAAGTGTACGGAGCGTGCCCGTAAATAATTATACATAAGTTTGAATTCCCCCTTCTGATAAGTAATATTAAAACCTGCACTGTGAAAGAGTGTAAAATAAAAGTAAAGTTAAAAATGTACACTTAGGCCTACCTTTAAAGAATTTTCTTATATCCATCACAATCTCAATAAAACTGAGTTCACTTTGAAGCGTGCGGTAAAGTGGTTGAATTGCATCTGATTACTTTCACATTCAAGAAAAAACACCAGCTGACCGACTCACTGAGGAGAGACAAGTAAAATGTGATTGAGCAAACTGCCGACGAGCAGTCATCTTTATTTATAAATAAACGTCAGTCAGATAAAGAAGGAGTTTTATTAATCTATCTATTAATGTATCTATAATTTCGTCTCTATAATAATATAAGCGAAGAAATGGTCTCAAAAGGACCAGGCTAACCACTATCGTATGTGTATATGTGGTGCACAATACGAATAATACGATATTCAAATAGATCAATGGCGCCTATTTTTGTACAATAATAAAATTTGTCTAAAAATATCTGGCTCTAGGGGGGGCCTTCCCCCCCTGCCCCTCCTTGGCTATACGCCCCTGAGCTGTAACATATAGGCAAAACATCCTGTAGATAATAATTGTATAAAAAATTGCACCTATGCTTGGGTTTATAAAACACAAAATTTATTTGGTCCCATTATTAACAACTATCTGCAAAATTTATAACGGCCAATTCGAGAATTATCAGTAAACAATTTACCAAGATCATAAACTGTGTTTTATAATGAGAGCTTAATGATATAGCTCAGTCTTAAAAACGAAGTGAGTCTCATATAATGTCATTTATGCTCAATATAAGTGCAAAAATGAGGACACATTTGAACTAAAACAAAACGCATGTTGCTATGTAACTACAGATTCAGTCGTTGCAAACTGTAAAACACAAAAAGTTTTCTGTTCACAAGTCGCCATCTTTGCTACTATCGCTTTCTAACGGAAGACAGAAGAGAAATTATTATTAGTTACGGTTACTAAATTGGATTTCATTCCAGCATTTTTTCATTTTTGACAAATCTATATTTTATTTGTGCAAGTAGTACCTAATGGTGAATAGGTAACTTTTAACTTTAGAGGCAGGTGTCAGCTGTACTATTAGAAACCCCGCACATCCTTATGTTTTATAGTTTGAACCAAAGCGCACATTCTCGCTAGTTATTAAATGTGTTTTGAGGTTATCGAGCTCAGGTGTACAGATACCATACCTACTTCTTCAACAGTTAAGAATGAAGAGTCTTAGTTCCATATTCGTTCCAGCTTAATAAAGGAAAAAGGAAGTGACAAAATGGTAAGTATGCCAATAATAATTTGTAAAAACGAGTGGATTGACCTACGAAATTCATTTTGAATAGGCCCTATACACAATTTCAACCTGTGGCCAAAGCCTGCATACATTAATTTGTATTAAGTTTCAGTTTGTATTTGGATGATTCGCTCAATGTTCCGATCACTTTCTGAGCTGGTTCCACAAGCAAAAATAATGAAAAAAGTCCATAAAAACATAAATCTGGAAATGCTTAACAGCTGGAAATAGCGGATGCTGCAGTTAGACAATCCACAGTGACTATATGCGAGCCGCTACTGGTGCGGCTGCCGAGTAAACTAAACTTTACAAAATCGTGGGATCTATAAGGATAATTTTAATAGGCTATATTATGTATTACATAATTTGTTTCAGTTTTCAACTGCTAGAGGGGTCAAAGAGGCCTAAGGTTTATAATCAAGCTTACAGTGTTCTGTCACTTTCCAGTTAGTAATTATTATATAATATAATATATTTATTTTCTATTTCAATGTATACATTATGACCAGAATTTTAACATTGGTACATAGCATTAGTGGGTTCGCTTCATTGAAGTCACCCTATAACATAAATAATAATTAGCAGAAAAGAGAAAATAACAATAGTTTCAGTTAAAATCAAAACAAGTAATTTCCAGTTAGTAAACATTTATAAGTTGGTTGCACTTGTTGCTTTCTAGATGTAACACTAACAGCCATGTAACAGAAAAGCTATACGATAAAAAATAAATCAGCAGTTTCCCATAGTGTCTAAAAGCACAGAGGTTTGGTCTAAATA
>JAGFPH010010374.1:0-10362 GCA_018207615.1 Philaenus spumarius | reverse complement strand
TGTTGAACAATAATATCTGTTTTTAATAGAAAACATAATGGATATATTTAAAAAAAGTTCACTGAAGTTTTAATGATACTAGGTTAATTAAAAGATTGTATTTTTATAAAAATGGTATTTTCAAAGCAAAACATAGATTGAAATATCAAAGCAATAAAGCAGTCACTGTGGTCACAGATGATCCAGTTTGTAAACATTTAAATGTTGGTAACACTTGCAGGGCCAGATTTAGCATTTTGGCGCCCCTAGGCCAAGACCATCTACAATAATTACATCAGATCAGACCTAAATACTAAAAGAAAATGGCCGCCATATCGGTCGAATGATATTACACCAGTACATAACCTCTCTGTAGTTATTTTATATTTTTATTTGTTATGACAAATAAGAATTATTAAAAACGTAAGAATATGTAATTTCCGATATCTCAAAGAATAAAGTAACATTGAGGAAACAACATAACTTATTTCTTGAAAAAAATCTGGCAGTCATTGTGGACTGCCGACAGAAGTGACACCATAAACTGACATTAGATGGTGGTTTGACACAGGGCTCTATAACAAGGGCTAAACTGTTTCTTTGGTCTCGGCACTGTGCCGCCAGTTTCACTCTGACATCACCATGCTGCTACACACCAGCTGGTAATATTTCAGTAATGTGCGCGCAGTCGTTAACTCGCTGTTGTAACTCGATGGAAAGGCTTCAGTAAAATAAAATTTAGATATTCTTAATCTACATAAAGTACGGATTCTAATAGTATAAAAAACTTTTATTTTAACAGGTATTTCGAATTTTAATAATTGAAAATATTTGAGAATTATCATAGACTAACATGGAAAAGTTACTAAGCGAGGAAATTTTTTATTTTTGGGTTATAAACAAACTTCCAGCGGGAAAGTTGTAGCCAATGAATTGATCTAAACTATCCAATTCACCGATTTGTGACAAAATGATTACATCATTATGAAATCGTTTTTTAAATGAGCGCGAGAACGTGCGGCGCTGCCACTCCCGAAGTACAGTTGTTTGATACGGGAATAACGTTTATTTACATATTGTTATTTTAAGGTAATATATTAAATCACTTGTCCCCAGGTAATTATGCTAGCTAGAAAAAAAGTAAGCATTTTATTTTAACATTAAGCACCTCCTCTCGCTCATTTAAAAACGATTTCATAATGATGTAATCATTTAATCACAAATCGGTAAATTGGATAGTTTATATCAATTCATTGGTTACAACTTACCCGCTGGAAGTTTGTTTATAACCCAAAAATAAAAAAATTCCTCGCTTAGTAACTTTTCCATGTCAGTCTGTGATAATTCTCAAATATTTTCACCAACATGCAGACGCCACACAGATCGCTATTAGATAATTTAAAACGGTGTAGATATTTGTTTGTGACAATATGACCCGTGCGAGCTCTTGCCGCAAATGAAGACACGAATCGAGGAATTGATTTGTGTAAACGGGGATCACTTGGAGTACGCTGAAGAGCGTAAAAGGCTCGTCCAGAGTCGCAGTGCTGCCATCGCTGGTTCCATGTAGTTTCAAGCCAGTTTTCAGCCGCTCTCTTGCACTGCAGTAGTGAAAAACATGCTTCAGGTGCAGGGCCCATGTTACATGATGTGCTGGCCAACGCATCAGCTTTTTCATTGCCTGGTATACCACAGTGGCTCGGGATCCACTGCAACACAATGTTCTTTTCCTTCAGATTTGCTAACAGGTCATGGATTTCTGATATGCGGAAAAAGTAATCGTTTGCTTGACTGGCCTGGATGGCTTGAAGGGCAGATCTGGAATCTGTGAGGATGCAGATGTTTATCTGCTCTACAGTTCGGCAGAACTGCAGTGCAGCACTCAAAGCCAACAGTTCAGCATTCATGCTGGAGGATGCATCACATGGGAACAAGAAGATCTCTTGCATATTTGGGCAGTAAAACGCCGCTCCTCCTCTTCCATTTGCTTTGTCAACCGACCCGTCCGTGTAAATCAGCAGATATGACTCATATCTCTCACGAATCATTTCTATTGATACCGATTTAAGAAGCATAGGTGACTCTTGCTTTGTCAATGAGCCAGGAATGTCCAGGATTGCCTGGATTTTGGGTCTCAGCCATGGTGGATGTTTCAAAGTCTTTGGAATAGTCTGTGGTCTCAAACATTCAAGTTCAGGACTTGGTTTATTTCTGCAGTTGTAGAACGACTGACGAACGCTATTGTATCTGTCCGCAACAGAGTCATGCAAGGTAGGCGTGGCCAAAATTTGGAAATGCTTCTTGATTTGGAGCATCCGGATGTACTATAATAATTAATAAAATGTAAGAAAATAACAATAAAAAACTACAATACATTTTGAAGACCAGTAGTAGGTACTTAACCTATTTGGAAGAATACAAAAACATAATACAAATAAATAATATTTCATGCAACACAAAATTAAGTGAGAATAAAATTGTTTTAATATTATTTTGATAAAATTAGACATTGATTGAAAAGTAGTTACAAAGTATAAGTATTGGGTTAAACACGAATACGATAAATTAAGATTTTTAAATAAATAACAAAACATAACTAATAATAATAATAATTAATACATTTTATTATGCTTATAGCCCAACTGGATTGTTATTAATTAATTACTAAATAATTACCTTGTTTGTGAGGTGATACTGCCGAACAATCCTTAATGTTTAGGAAATGTTAATGATAGTCGAAACGCGTCATATGAAGTGGTAATAGACTACTTTCATAAACATTAAGGATTGTTCGGCAGTATCACCTCACAAACAAGGTAAATTAATTAGTAATTAATAATATCAAATAGATTTCCAAAGAACTTAATGGAATAAAACTAACAGGCCAGACGCGTTAGATGTAAAGGTACGTTGTGATTGAGCGACTGGTGCGATCATCGCTCTGCGATAATCGCGGGCGCCTGCTTTGCATTGTTCAAAATGGTCTTGTTGTCTTGTTATGAACGGGCAACTGGTAGAATAATCGCTTCAATAACAACAGTCTGATGGCGATCATCGCTCCGCGATTATCTTCCAGAGATAATCACAGAGCTATGATCGCACCAGTCGCTTCAATCACAACATTAACCCAATGGCAAATGGAAGTAAAAACGAACTTACCAGGTCAAATTTTATCGAACGAGATATCACTGAACGAAATCATGAGATGTCACACAAATTTTCAAATGTGATCTTTCAAAATTTCAAATGATCCAATCAAAGAAAAAATGAACACATCCACGAAGAAGCAAGACAACACCCAAATAAAATTAAAAACGAAAACAAAAACTGAAATGGAGAGGAAAGAGAAAATACCCTTAGTTCCACCCTCCCAATATCACAGCTTACCATCTGAAGATACACATATTTTTATATCCAGATAAGAAGTGGCTTCAATAGCTTTTGGATGGACAGCCAAATCACAAATCAATCTATTAATTACATACCGTAACGTCGAAGACTGTAACATCGGCAACTCTGAGAAGAGTCATATAGTAAATTTTAACAACATTATGTCTTTTGAGAGCCAATATAATTAACTGAAATGAGATGTTTAATTTAAAGAAATTATAATTGTAAATTTATTTAAGTTTATGAGAGCCAAAATAATTAAATATAAAGATAACTTTACTTAAAAAACAATAATTACTTGTTTAAAGTTGAATAAGGATAGATAAATAAATAAACAAATAATAAACTTTTATAATAAATTTTAATTATATAACTTATAAACTTATATATGAAATATAAAACAATAACTTTAATAATGAGTTTACATATATTTGAGAAATGATTAAAATATAATTTCATAAGTAAAATATTAAAAATAATATAATTTAAAAGTTTATATAACATATTTTCAATAACGATTTTCATATAAAGAATATACATTATATAGCATCAGAGTTTCACATGATCCTTTGAATAATAATTACATGAGCCACAGATGAAACAAAGAGTAATATAAAATAAAAAACTTATATAATGTTTTTGATAATGTATTTTTATAATTGGAATTGTATAAAAACTTTATATAATAGTATAAAACTTCGTATTATGACCTTTAATAGTGACCTAAATTAAATAAACAACGAGCGACCTTAAAAAGACATTGTAATGAAAGGAACAATAATATTATATACACTATATGAAGATAAAGACAACCATGGCAGTGAAATAGAATTAGAAGGCAGTAGAAGGTATATCCGTGAAGAAGGAAGTTGCTTTAAGCGTGCTGGGGTCCTCTAGCCTTTACCATCAAAATGTCCGTCTGTATAGTTCTATTGTGATTGACTCCAGTGAAAAGTGTTTGAGATGCGGAAATTCGTCGATTTTTATAAAATAAAGAGGTTTGGTGTGAAGCCATGAGTGGTATTTAAGTGACAATCATTCAAGTTTATTGGATATACATGGATTAATAAGTTTATAGTGACATTTTAAAATACATGCTATGGCCTAGGCATAGTCTACAGTGAATCTAACACGAGGACTTATAAAAGGGAGAAATCGTATAATACATGGAACGGTGCTCATTCATCTTGGAAGAATAAAAGAAGGGTGTATATTAAAATTATAAACAGTGTAATAATTGTGCGCATTTTAAAGAGTGACAGTTATGTAAAACCATGGTAGTGCGTCGTAATTAAAATCAAGGTCACAACGGAATTTAAGGTAGTAACATGATCATTTAAACACTGTACATTGTAAATTTGGTAAAGATTTTTTAATTTTCTAAATTCTAAAGTTAAAATTGGCTCTTTAGGTTTTTTTATATTATGTTTCATTGTAAATTTTGGTATGATTTGTGTGGTAAATGAATCTTGGAAGTATGTGTGAATAAATTCATATATTCATTGCTAACACGTCTCAGACTGCATTATTTTGCCATATTTAGTCCACAGTACTGTTTTATGTTGCCGTATCCACGACTCGAGGTTTTTAAATTGGTGTTTTATGATAATTTTTATAAGCTAGGGTCTAAGTGTAAAAATGAAGTCACACCTAAAAGCGAGGGAACTCTTTGTAGATTAATAGGTCAGTAGCCATCTTGTGACGTCAGCCCTAACCAATGATTGTATGGAGTTTATAACCCAACAAGGTAAACAAATATTAAGGTTATGTTATTGCATTGTTTTAAGGTTATGTTTTTGTTTTGATTTGAAGTTAATGATTTTTCTTTGTATTATTATAATTATTTAGATAAGTTTAAATTGCAGAATAAATATATTGAGCATAATTAAATTATAAATTACATACAATCAATATTTTTAATTAAGAAAATAAATTTTTTCAATTTTAGAGATTTTTTCGGTTCCGATAATTTTTTTTATTATTTTGAAATGTTATCATGTGTGTTAGATATATTTTTGTAACCAGAATAGTTACAAAACAACCAAATAATAGCACATGTAATACAGGGTTTAAGACCTGAAATTAGTGAACATATAATAACAATGGAGAATAGAACACTAGACCAAAGAATGTAAGGAAAATTGAACAACTTTTTCAAAAAAAAACCTAAATCACCAAAAAATACTTAAGAATCACGGAAAACTACAATAGCACGGGAACTAGACAATTTGAAACCATTAAAACCATGACAGAGCAACTTACAGAAATTGTACACACATTAGGGTTAAATATACAACAGAAAGGTTATAAAACAAATACATTTCAAATAAACGGTACCAGAAACTGGCCTATACTTTCTCACAAACACATTTAAATTATTAAACAGATTCACAGTGACTTCATTTTTGTAGGAGAGGTGATTTTAAACTAGGAAATTAACTAATAAATATTATTATTAGCTAGAGATAAAACTATTCGATCGATTTCGAACAAATTTGCACCAAACACGTCAATTAGGCCCTTATAGATGCACGAAAAAAGGTTTTAAAAATTTGTTAAAAACAACCCACTTTTTGGCCAAAAAACCTCTAAAAATCAGTTATTATTATTATTATTATTAGCTAAACAAGAATTTTTAGAAAGATACGGTTTTCTGCATGTGGTAGGGTACATTAAGGGCTGCAAAGAAGCCAAATTTGATCAAAATCGTTACAGCCGTTTTTTTATAAAAAAAATAATACCCTAACTGATTTTAAAGGGGGTTGTTTTTCAAAATTGTTCATACCCGTTTTTCGTGCATCTATACAGGCCTACTTGACATGTTTGGTGCAAATTTGTTTGAAATCGATCGAATAGTTTTTGCTCTAGCTTTGTATACATACAGACAGACATTTTGTAAAAAAAAAACACTTTTTTTACTCAAGGGTAGAAAAATGAATATAAGACCAACAATTTTCAAAACAATGTAGGACAAAACTACACAATATGTAAAATAAATTAATAATAATACACCGAACAGATTTTTCTTCCGAAAATACAACTGCAATATATGTAAAATGGACAACCATACAAATGAAGAAAAGTGATTTCCATCCAAAAAGAAACAAACAATATATAAGTCAATAAAACTGTTTTGTGTTAAAAATTAGTTTAAAAAAAGTGAATAGTAATACTACTTTCAATGGATTTTTTTATGATTTGAACAGAAGTTTTTTTCTTTGATTATACGACAAGACAAAGTTGTTCACTCACTTCCGCTCATTTAAAAATTATGAATTTGTTATCGTTTTAAAGCTAATTAAACGTAGTTTATAACGATTAAATTTGATATTGAAGTTAGAAAATAGTCAACCTTTAACCCTATTTGAATTTAGACGAATATTTCTAATAATATGCAAATTATTTCTAATTATAACTTTTTCTACACTGTATTTATGTGTAGTGGGAAAGTATTTTTACTATTTAATTCACGTCATTTTCGAAATCACCAATCTAAAGAGCATAACATGAAGGTAATTCGGTATAGTAAATTTCATATTTGTATCGTTAAACTTATACTTGTTGGAAAGCACGTTTCATACAGAAACCAAAAATATACACTTTGTAAGACATTTGTTGATGATTTATGTTCAAACGCAGTTTGACGAAAGGCTGCATTGTTAATTCGAGCCGGACGTCATCTGATGAAATGAGCTGAACCCGTTCAAAACTCGTCTTTCTGAGTAGCATCCCTTATCTACTTACACCGTTTTACACCATGGTTTTGGGACTGTTGTGAGGGGGAGTGCAGTTGTTTGCAGAATCACCTTGGCAGGCTCTCAATGCTGTAAATGTCTATAATATGTTTATACTTTGTTTACACCACACGCGGCACCCTCTATCGGCTCGTCTCTACACTGCATTACAAGCAGTAGTAGTCGAATTGCCTGGCTGTCAATAATACGGCACTTTCACACGAATAATTGGAGATTTTTAACACATAGAAACAACAGATTATCTCCTAATTTCTTGGGGGGAATCGTTAAATCTTCATATTTTATATTGATTTTAATAAGGAACATATGAAAATTCCCCCCCAAACTGTGAAAAATACCCCAAAAATTGATTCCCCCCAAAAATTTTGATGGCGCAACTTGCGCCATCAAACCATGCTGTGGGCACCCCTGGTGACCAGCATCGATCTTATCTCAAGCATGAAACAAAAGGCATGTGGCACTAACACATTCCAATAAAACAGCAATACTTATATCTAATAAAATCCAAAATCATATCATAGGCAAAAAAGACAAAAGTAAATAAATGAAAACAAAGTTTGACTTTCCATTAACTCAAAAAATGCTCTCTCTCAATTATGTTCCAAAATAAATAATCGTTAGTTCTTATGGTGGTTATCTCACAAAAATGATTTTTTTTTTCAAAAATATCCTCATAATAAAATGCAACCCGTCAAAATGGCATACAAATTAATTTACTACAAATATCAAATACTTAATCACAAGAAATCAAGTTTAAAAAATCTATCAATCAATCAACTTAATCTGTAAAGCATAAAAATGAAATAGAAAAAGACCAACGTACTAATCCATACAAAAAATTTAAACTTAATCACCTAAACAAATCGTTTTCTTTTTTTCTAAACAGAAACAATTAACCTCCCAAAATTTTTTTTTTACTAAAACTCTGAAAACAATTTTTGGTAAAGACCAAAACCCATGGCCGAGCACTACTTATTAGGGTTGGAAATACTACCCTTATAGTTCTGGGTCCAGACACTACAATATGTTAATAACAAATAATGGACAGATCAATAACAATGCATCGTGGTTCAGGGATAATACTTTATTTAACATTAATTTATTTGTTCGCCTTTGAAATTACAGATAACATTTAGTTTCTCCCATTATTATACAGTTTCGTGGCCGATACACCACTTATTATTGTTGGAAATACTACCCTTATAGTTCTGGGTCCAGACACTACAATATGTTAATAAAAAATAAAGGACAGATCAATAACAATGCATCGTGGTTCAGTGGTAATACTTAATTTAACATTAATTTATTTGTTCGCCTTTGCAATTACAGATAACATACAGTTTCTCCCATTATTATAAAGTTTCGCGGCCGATGCACCACTTATTAGGGTTGGAAATACTACCCTTATTATTCCGGGTTCAAACACTAATTTGTCTAGGAACAGTTCAATAATAATACATCAGTGGCTCAGTGATAGAATGCTTATCTCTATATTTACTTAAACAATACAATAATACAAATACATACGATTTGATACATTAGCCTACACTTATGCTACGTACATTTATTTTACTAGATATTACGTTCGTAGGACAGACTGAAACAAGAACTCGGTAAACAAAGCTACTGAATCAATTCGTAACATTACAAACATGAACAAAAACTACACGGTGGGTGTACACCAACGGTTCTCGGACTACTGATACGCGATGGCTTGTCTAGTGGCTAGTGTTTTCCAATGCCTTATCTCTTAAAGTCATCGCAGTGTCATACAATAAGTTAGAACGGAAATTAAGTTTCTCATTTAACAAATCATTTCCGTTTTCTTTAAAAGCTTTATAAATTTCGTATTCTTCCACGGCGTCCATATATCTGCCCTTGCTACATATGTGTAAAGGATGGAAATTAACGTCAAAACTGTTGAATACATGATTTTTTTCAATTAAGTGACGTGCATAACTAGACTTTAAGTTATACATATTGCTGGTCGGAAGGTGCTATTTGAATTTATTTTTAAAATTTCTGCCCGTTTGTCCTATATATTGACTGTTGCAATCACTACCAGATATTCTATAAACACCTGTTAAGTTAAAGTTTCAACAGCTGTAGTCCGAGAACCGTTGGTGTACACCCACCGTGTAGTTTTTGTTCATGTTTGTAATTTATATGTATGTGCGTGTGTTTTAGTATCTTAAGGGGGCGCTTACCCTGCCGCCATATTGAATCTGATTCCCATAAGAGCAATGCTACAGAATAAGTCATTTTTTTCCGTTAATTCGTGGAATAAATTAAAAATTTTGGTTTCATTTTGAAGTACTATCATATGCGGATGTTGATTGCCGAATACATTTTCAAAACCCGTGTTGTTGTTTTCATAAACGTATGATATAAATAGTAAAAAATAATAAACTTTATTAATTTTTTACTCAGTTGCTAAAAGAGATATTGCAAAAAACCTTAGCAATCAACACCCACAATCTATTTTACTTTAAGAAAAAAAATACAGCTTTCGTTTTTTGCCAAAGATAACACAAAAATATGCTTAATAGTGAAGGTATGTTTTGGTAATTTAACATTGAAATTGGTACCCAACTTCGCCGTTTTGAATGTAGAGAGCCGAGCCTTAATGTATTGACGAACTCTCACAGGTGAATATTCTGAAGATGGAACATAGTTTCCGAAATGCATAACTTTATTAAGTTACTTTAAGTCACAAGACGGATGTAAGTACCATAATTATAATAATAATAACTCATTTTTGGGTTTTTTTGCCAAGAAGGAGTTGTTTTTCAAAAAAAATCAAAACCTTTTTTCGTTCATA
Organism: Philaenus spumarius; assembly: GCA_018207615.1. Taxonomy (NCBI): domain Eukaryota; kingdom Metazoa; phylum Arthropoda; class Insecta; order Hemiptera; family Aphrophoridae; genus Philaenus; species Philaenus spumarius. Next base: position 417 of record JAGFPH010010374.1, on the reverse strand, counting down.
TATACAGGCCTAATTAACATGTTTGGTGCAAATTTGTTCGAAATCGATTGAATAGTTTTCTCTCTAGCTAATAATAGTAATATTTATTAGTTACTCCCCTACTTTAATTTGTATCCCCTCTCCTAATTTAATACAATTATGAAGTCACAGTGATTCTGTTTAATAATTTAAATATGTTTGTGAGTAAGTATGGGCCAGTTTCTGGTACCATTTAATGTGTTTTGTGTTTATTGTCATTCGTACAATGGAAAACGTGCTTAGTGAAATGGAGTTACTTAGTGGTGGGGGGAACAGTATCACCGCCGGCTCGCTCCCAGCGCTATTCCGCCACCTGAGTCAGCGATCCATATTATTCATATCTATGGGTGAAGATCAAGCATTTGTACCGGGAACATCATGCTTTATGGAATCAGTCTA
>JAGFPH010010373.1:0-15893 GCA_018207615.1 Philaenus spumarius | reverse complement strand
TTAATTTTTCTAAAAAATGAATTAAAAAATGCGACTAAATTAAATTTACTTTTTTAAAGTGACAATGTTGAACCTACCAAATTATTTGAAGATTTATTTTTATAATACAAAAACTTGCTAAGACGACTTGTTGTACCTTCACAATTGGAGAAAGTGGTGGACTCTGAACTGGTTGAATCTATTTTCAGGATCATCTAATGCATCATCAATGCATTTCGGTTTTGATTTTCAAAACATATCACAAGAACTTAAGGCAATTGATTTGTTGGATGTCAGAGAAATATGCAAGAACTTTTTATGTTGTCTCGCAGAGCAGATCCAAAAAAGGCTTCCGGATAATTTATCATTGTTAAACATTTGCTAACTTGCACCCAAAGGTCGCTACATCTCGAGTCAAACCCGACATAAAACCAATGTTAAATCATATTCAGCGAGCTCACGTCTATGGTAACAAAAATGACATCGAGTCCGAGTGGCACCGATTGAATAATAAAACATGGTCGAATACTTCTACTGTAGCTGATTTTTATTTTGAAGTTTACAACGATTACAAGCTGGCTGTAAACGGTTTGAAAATGTCTCAAAATTCGGATTAGCATTTGTAACACTTTCAATTTCAAACGCAATTGTCGAACGCGCATTCTCAATTTACAATGTTGTGAAAAATAAGTTGCGGAATAAATAGACTATCCATTGAAATGCTACAAAGTATGATGATTCACGTTGCATCGAAATGGTGGATCTTTCACAACATTTAATTCATCCAAAAAAATTTTAAGTTTATTTAATGTAACCATGTACGACTTCAAAACGTCAGAACCAGAAGAGAACGAAACTATTTTTGAAGTATTAAATAATTTGTAAATAAAGAATACTAAACAACTAGTGGACCCGGCAATGCTTCGCCATTGCTTGATTTAATTTTAAGGGTAGTTTTTCCATTTCATTACATTTACTTAAGGGGAGTCGGATGATCCCTAGGGCAAAAACATAAATAAAATTGTTTACCTTATGTTGTATGCGTCTTTAGATTTAATTTGAATCCAATTTCGTGTAAATATTTTTTACAGAACATTTTTTATAGATTTTTTGTATTGCAATGCAACAATCAGTATTAAGGCAGAAGGAATTGCTTTCAAAATAAAATATTAAAGTTTAAACTGAGTTTCCCGAAAGTCTTGGGTTTTTTTTACAAAGGAACATTTCTCTCGGAAACCATAAGAGACATATCAATAATTTTGTTGTTGTTTGGTTTGGAATAATAACATGTATATTTTAACAAAAGGGTTAAAAAATTTTAGTTTGCAAAAAAATTTTATTACTTTTATGATTTAAATTTGCAAATTTGTTTGACGTTTGTGAAAAAAATTACAATAATTTTACTATAAGTTATTTTGAGAAACCATTGTGTTAAATTGTAGAGGAAAGTATACTCTAAAATATTGTTTTTTTAAATATGATGTTATCTCTTTTGGTTCCTGAAATAAATGTACCTTTGTTAGCGTATTTAACATAGATAACATAAGGCCATCCGACTCCCCTTAAGTAATTGAATAGCAAATGGTTTTTATGCCACTTGAATAATACTACACAAATTTAGATATATAGTTTGTAGCAAGTTAGTGCAATTTATTTTGATTGTATAGGTGTAGCTCCCAATTTTAGGCTCTTTGATTGTAGTGACCATACTCTCTAGACAATCTTGGTACTGATATGTGGAAATTGTGAAATGTTTAGTGAAATTAGTTGATTAGTTTTTGGGAATATAGAAAAAAGTAAATGTATCAATTATTTATTATTGCATTATAAGGTTAGTTATTCTATTTCATTACTTTCACTTAAGGGTCTGCTCCAGTAAACGAGAAAGCAACCGGAAACGCAACCGCTTCTCACAGTATCTCTATCTAAACAGTGCAATTTCTTGCAGCTGAACGCTTTGACATTGCCTCATTTCAAACCATTTTATAAATCTATCTTTTGTAATTGAGTGTTAAAAAAAAAGTGAATATTCTTTATAAAATTTCGGATCCGGCTTGCAAATTAATTTTCATTATTAATTTTTTATTGTGTTAGGAAAAAAAATCAAACTTTGTACTTACAAAATGTCAATTACATAACAAATCAAAAACATTAAACAAAATGTAAATTGCAAAACGGATGCGTATTGTGACTGTGCTTAAAATGAGACCTTGCAAACAATTTTATGATAAAAATAAACGAAAAAAATGGTTTGAAATTTAATAATGGGATAAAAACCTAAGATGGCCGCCACTACAGCAGACCCTTAAGTAATCGAATTGCAAATGGTTTTTATGTCACTTAAAATTAATATCACACCAATTTTTAATTATAGTTTGTAGGAAAGATAGTGCAATTTATTTTTATAATATAGTGGTAGCTACCCCATTTTAATCTCTTTGATTGTAGTGAAAATATTCTCTGAAAAATTCTGGTACTAATATTACGTAAATTGTGAAATTTTTACTGAAATTAGTAGAGACGTTTTTGAGAATATAGAAAACGTAAACGTATCGATTATTATTGAATTATAAAGGTTCAGTATAAAGGTTGAATTATTCAATTTCATCCCTTTGACTTAAGTAATCAAATTTCAAATGGTTATTTATATCACATAAAAATATCTTTAACTTTTTAGCTCGTAGCATGCCAGTTTAATTTATATTTCTTGTAGAAACTCCATTTCGATTAATTAGACTGTAGTAATCATTGTAACGTATTAACACTATTAACGTATGGTTTTTGAGATACTGTGATCAGTGAGTGAGTGGGTTTTGGATTTTATTTATATTGATATATATAGATTATTACTAACTTGTTCAAAAATTATAATGCAAGAATAAACAATTCATAATATAGGTTAAAGACAATCGTTATGCATTTATTAATTGAAAATGTGCCAATAGCGTGTTCAGAAAATTAAAATCACGTTGCAATTTGTAGGCTATATTCTGTATGCCGTATAATTTCTTCTTCTTTACAATGTTTAAAAAGAAACTCAACAGCAATTATTATTATTTTGTTAGCAGAGTAAATAAATATGTAAGTAATACATAATTAGTAATTAATTTTCATTTATTAGTTTACATAATGATAAAGTAAACTTCAGAATTTATGAAATAAATTATGGATAATAAAACCGGATTGTATGATAAATTACACAAAATTGTCATCAATAGAATGACTAGATCTAAAAGGCCTAGCCTATAACATGATCTAATAGGCCAATTTCTTTATTATTGGATTTCTTGTTGAGGAAAATAGCATGCAGTTCAGGCATCGAGATTTTTTTGTTAATTTATCCGTATTAATCAAACAAATCTGGTAAAATATTTTAAAAACTAGTCCCTTAAACGTGCTAATAATGATGTTGGACTAATCTTCTATGATGTGCATAATACGATGTTAAAATTTCACTATTCAAAAGTAGCGTGCACAAGCAAGTGCATTTAAATCTAGATAAGCTTTTTTGTAATATTAGACTAGTATGTCGCACATAAAAAATAACTTAAATCTTTTTTTAATAACCTTGATCGTTTCGATAAGTTATTAACGTATCTAGGCGTATCTATAATTTATGCCTCAGACTAGTCTTTTAGTGTTTCTATTTATTAGTTTCAAGTTTGGATATTGAATATAGCCTACCTACCAAGTCTATGGTATTTTGCAAAGCTTTTAGTCACAATCGTGATTTTGTAAAACAACATGTAGACTACAGCTCACATGACTATTTACACATTTTATTATTTACGAATGGCCTATCCACAAGTCCCTATAGCCAAAACTTAATTTCTGTCAACTAGGTTAGTGAATAGCCAAAACCAGTTTAAATCAACCAAGCCTATAACTTTATTTCATTTCAGTGGAATACACCAGTTGTTTTATAGTTTTTTTATCGTACATTTTAGAGTAATGCTACGATAGCCTCTTATTGGCTTATTGTGATATATCACTCGACATTTATTTTCCATTCAGACAATTTAGTCCAGGTGCTGTGAAACAAAATTCAAGGTTCTACATAAATTCGGAATTTACAATATTTTATCTAACGATCAAGGTTGGATTTTATTAAGATTAGGTTTAAAACAATTGCATAGTGGTCGTTTGTAAGTGATAAAGGTCTTCAGTCTTCAACAATCAAACATAACCTAGCCTCCCTTATTCTGTTGCGATAAACTTGTGTATCGTGTTGCGCAATGCAATGCGCAATAAGTCACTACGTCTATCCAATCCAGTCGTTATCTGACTTCTGTATGGTGAAGGGTGACTTCTGTACGTTATCTTCCAGGTGAGTTTCGCACATGACTTAGGTATTTATTTTTTATTATTGAGAATCGCAGTTTTCATAACTTTGTGTGAATAGTTTTAAAATAGTCGGTATTCTAAGTAAGTTTGAATTAATTGAGGTTAGGCAAATATGTTCGAAAATGTGGTCATATGAACTGATAGAATATTTTGTTGCTGGAATTAGTTGGGTTTATTTGAAGATTTGTATAATGCTTTGTATATACAAAGACATGTTTCTAAAGTTTTAATAATGTTTTATAATATATCCTTCAGTTGCAGTTAAGCTTTGTAATTTTCTGGTACTTGTGCATTAATCCGACCACCTTTTTACTCCCGGGTGTTCGATGGATTGCCATCCGTATTTTGGTTCAAAGAAGTATGGCAACACTAACAAAATATGTATAGCCTGACAAATCAGCAAACACAAAAATTGTCACTTTATAAATTTCTATAACACTAAAAACTTAATGTTTGCCGTACTTTACATGAAACTACAAACTGGGGATATTCGATATAGCCTACATCCCTACATCGATGTTCACGATTCCATATATCGAATCAATCCTATATGTATAACTAGGGCCCAAATTTATTCGATGCATCGATGTATTTTCAGCCGATGAAAATATAAAATAATAGCCTGAAGTTCCAACTTACAGTCTCTAGTCACAGTATGTTTACCAGCATTCAACAGTAATGTGCGTGTCTTAAAGCAAATATACGCCCAAAATCATATTTATAGTTAGTTTAGGTTCAAGTTTTTATTTAATGGTAGCAATTCAGAAAATTTTCCCTTGGTCTGTTTAATGCATAAGTACAAATTTTCTTCGCGCAGCGCTGAAGGGGTCGAACTTTCCAAATTACCAAACCAAGACTAGAATTATATATAAAAAAAAAACTTCTAACTGCTGCATGTGGCCTAGGCTAAACTTTTATAACAGGCTATTATTTTTCAGGAATGGTAGACTGTTTTTTAAATTCCCGCTAAAAGAAAATTGAAAATTTTCTAAAATCGATAAGTTATTGGTTTCACCCCGTTTTTCGAAAATCGAGTATTCATCAGATCTCGACGTTTTGAGGTCCTAGGAATCTTCCCTGACCACTCCCGAGAGGGTGTCACCCTGTCTGTATGTATGTATGTGTGTGTTGGGGTGTGTGTGTGGGGGTGGGTGTGTGTGTGTGTGTGTGTAAACTGTAAGGCAAATTATTCCAATTAATGCCTGTTGTTCATAAAAAGGGGTACCTAATTAAGTCACAATAGTGCATGAGTAATTGAACAATTAGTATTCTAGTATGTAATGTGGAACCATGGCGGCTATGGTCAGGAGTGTAATTTTGATACTTTTAAATTAATTAAATTTAGATAAATGGTTCGTTAAATTGTAATTATTATAATGATTACCATATGATATAGATTTAGACTTATGCACTTGTAATAAAGTTATGTTTCCGTTTGATACCTCAATGTCATTCAATTTTGGAGTTGATAATCTCAAACATAAGTGATATTATTATTGTTTGGATATACAAAAATTATCAAATCAAATTTAATAATGTCATAGGAACGTATAAGCAATGTTTAGCTAATAGTGAACTAAAAGATATTATATTTATTTATATCTCAAGCAATACAACCAATATTGCTCTATGTGTTTATACATGGTAGTAATTATAATAATAAATAAGCTACTATTTACAGTACAAAATATAATACATCTAAAATATAAATTTATAACCACATAAATAGAAATTACTAAAGGGTCAAATCATCCCGAGGTTACAACCTGTTTGGGATGAAAATATTTATACAATTAAACATATAAACAGCTCGATGGGAAAGAAACAAAACGCCTTGACGGGCCAGTTCAACTGTACATTACACTAACATAAACACATTTAGAATACTAATATTTGGCTTTTACTTGATAACAACAGTAACACAATAATAAATCCACAAACACAAAAAATAAAAAATAATTAACAAAATCAATCCTACATTAACCTATTTGTTTCCAAAAAACACCTCTTTCGGAACCAAAAGTTCACCAAAAAAACAAAACATAACAAAATTCTTCATAATAACAATAACAAGTACCTTACAACTTCAATCACACAAATATACTCACACACACACATGCCCCCTCCCACTCACAAACACTTCTACATATTTGTATTGAAATCGGTGTACGGATGGTCTTCGTCTACCAGGTGGCGTGCGTAATTTGACCTAATGCCATTAAAGTCCTTTTTTGGCAGATGTTCTTTAAATCTTTGATGAAATGAACGTCCTGTCTGCCCTATATACCATTCGTACACCGATTTCAATACAAATATGGAACCGTTACAAATCTGCAGTAAAGGCAAATATATGGATGCCATCGAAGAATATGAGATCTATAAAGCCTTTAAAGGTAACAAGGACTCACTATTGAATGACCAATTATGCTTTTCTTCGAACTTAATATACGACAAGGCGATCAGAATTCATGATAACAATCTTGAATAAACAATTTATGTAGACCCATTGCTAAGTATTAGGCATGAAACGTCAGTCGTCCATGGACTGTGTAACGGTACCCACCGTGTTGTAACTTTGTGTTGTGTGTTTGTGTTGTGTAATATGTTGTGCAACTTTTATATTTTAATGTGTTGACGATCTCGAGTGAGTGATTCTCTGAGGATGGGGCACAAGCTCTGAAACGCGTCAGGAAAACTGAAGCAAAGAAGTCACGTGGCGGAGCCAAATGAGGTAAAATATTGTTTAATTAAACATACGTGACTTCAGTGGCGGCTGGTGAGTTATTAACTTGGTGGTTGCAATTATTTGGAGAGAATTTCCGGGGTGGGGGGGAGGGTATGGAATATGAACGCAATTTAACACATTATTTTATATGATAAATTACACGTGGAATTATAAGTTTTTGTCTTAATTACAACATTTTTAACTTAAATCCATTAAAATGGTTTGGTTACCATTACGAAGAAGTGAAAAATTTGTAGCTTTCAGTTAAGGGTACTAGCCTACAAATAGTAAAAATTAATAGTAAAATAGTAAATAAACTGAAAAAAAAACTATTTAAATAATGCATGAATAACATAGAAATCAGGCACATAATATGTTTAAATATCACTAACCTCATTTAAAAAGAAAGTCCATCCGTCTGTTCTTCAGATGGGCAAATTTAATAGAATTTTAATTTGATAATAAACATAACATTAACATAATCGAATTTATGAACTCGCCTCATATCCTATTTAGGAACTTGGCCTATCCTTTTTTGTTCATAAACTATTATTTGAATTGTATGGATGTTTGAAAATAGATTTGGGATAATTGGTTCAAACATTTTGGTAAAGGCTGTGGCCTATCTTCAAAACTATAATTAAATCACGAATGGCACGAATATTAATTATGAAAAGAATATTAACAGCTTTTGTTTGGCGTCTAATCAACACTACACTCTCTGTCTAGGCCCACTCAAATTGCTACAACTTATGAAGAATAATGTAAAAAGTTTTAAAAGCACTATTGTAATAGAATCCAGATTAAATACACACACACTAAAATATATTAACACAATCTAAAACAAATAAACAACAAACGCAGCTAGCCAAAATACGAGAACAAAACTAACAACACGTAACCTCAAAATGTCTTGCATTATTCACTAAACAAAACATGAAATATGAACATCAAAGCATTCTGGCTGGCAAACCCCTGGTGGCTGGTTGTAGAACTTTTATGCACCTGAAGGCTTTATGTGAGTTGCCATAGCAACACATTAGCTACAAATCCCCACCAGTTTCAATGCTAATAGCTGCATTAGGCTCTGGTTGCAGAAGCAGTGCGTTCCACGATGCTACGCGCGAAGGTTGGGTTGACGTTCTTCGGCTTTTCAACGGTTTGGGGACATTCTTGGCCATAAATTTTAGATTGAAATGAGGTTGATATTGATAATGCACTGATATTTAAAGAAATATTAATGTGATTAATTTTTTGTTTTATTTCTTGTGGGTTGTGCAACCAAACAACCACACAAGGAGCCGCCACTGCGTGACTTGGATACTAAAACAAAATGAATAATAAATAGTGTTTTAAAAGGCTGTGGAACTCAAATTTATTTCTACAAAGTTGAAATTTTATAGGCATCAGATTAAAAGATTTTGGGGCAAGATATAAATAAAATTTCTTAAAAATAGTTAGATTTGGTTTAGGAAAAACTTTGTTTAAGTTATTCCGTAAAGTCCTCCCTCTAGCCCCTGTGGTATTATTCCCTCCACTTCTACTAAAAAATAATCTTAATACTTTAAATATATATAAATTTCTAAAGGGTAAAATGTTAAGAATTGTGAATAATGAACCAGCGTGCTCCAATGTAGTTCTGTTTGCCATAATTTGAATAAAATGTTTCTGAAGCACAATAACTGGTTTTAATGTACTATAGTATGCCCCTCCCCAAACTTCAATACCATATTCCAGCTTTGAGCCAATCAAAGCATGGTATATTGACTTTAACAATTTAAATTTTGTCACCGATCGTAACATATAAAAAAACCTAACATATTTAATAAATTTTAGTTTGGTATTCTCAATATGAGCTTTCCAGGAGAGTCTGGAATCCATGTATATTCCCAAATATTTAATACTGTCTACCTGTTCAATTTCTAGGCATTTGCATATTCCGCTTTCTTTACAGGAAAACTAATGATATTTCACGTTCGTTGAGAAATATGTCTTACAAGCAACATTATATATTATATATTTGGTTTTAGGGCTCATTACCATATAGTTCTTAGTAAACCACCATCGTAAAATATTTACGTCATCCTGCATGTCCCTTCTCAGCTGTTCCAACGAATTCGCCTTATAAAAAAGTACGGTGACAAGCAAATGAGACAAGGTTCCCTTTGTAACGAATCTACCGTTACATAAATTGTTAACATATATTAGGAATAATGGTCCCGAAAGAACTGAGCCCTGCGGAATCCTATACTTTAATGTACCTTGCTCACTAAGGACATCGTTGACCCGAGTTTGTTGGATTCTATCCGTCAAGTATGAGCGGAACCATTCAAAAATCACCCCTCTAACACCAGCAAAATACATTCTTGACAACAATATTGAATGGTCTACTGTATCAAATGCCTTCATTACGTCTTCAAATATCCCAACGCAAAATTTATCATCATTTAATCATTTATAACGCTATAGACCTGAGACATAAAATTTACCAATGCATCGTTGGTCTAAACGCAAATTGTTTTTTTTACTAAAAACACTATTTCTATCCAGGAAGGAAACTAACCTTTCTTTAACGAATTTTTCTAAAAGTTTTGAAAAAATTAAGAGAAGTGATATCGGTCTGTAATTTGTTGGATTTCTTTTAACACCCTTCTTATATACAGGTGTTACCACTGCCATTTTTAATACCTCCGGGAATTCTCCTATACTTAAGCTATAATTAACTAAGAAAACAAGCACATCTATTATAAATATTGAAATGTTTTTAATTGTAAAAGGAGTAACATTGTCGAACCCAGGAGCCTTTCTATTTTTTAGAGATGTTATAATGTTTTGAATTTCTAGTGCAGTTGCAGGATAGAGAAACAAAACGTTAGGGCAAGATTCGCTTCCAAAAACACTATCACAATATCTTAAACCCAATTCCACTCCTATCATATCACCCTTAATATTCCTCTAAGTTCGGATGCTATATTTCAAAAGAAATCATTGAATACATTTGCAACCCGTTCTGGGACTACTATTGGTTTGTTTAAATTGTCATTCAGAGCGACCCGCCCTGTATTCTTCTTCTCATCTTCAACAATCTGCTTAATAAGCTTCCACTGCTGCTTTGGATCACCCCTACTATCCTCAAATAATGATCTATAATGACCCTCCTTAGTCACCCTAATTTCATTAATTAATTTATTTTTAAAGACATTATAGGAACATAAAAGCACAGTGTTATTCGGATACTTTAGAGTTTTTCTATATAACGAGTTCTTTTTATTTATTAATTTAACGAGTTTACCATTTATCCATGGTTTTAATTTTACTTTTGACTTTGTTTTGTTATTTGTCACTCTGTATGATTTAGAAAAGCAAGATTCTAAAATATTGTAAAAATGTGTATACGCAATAGAAACACTTTGAACCATATATACAGCATCCCATTTAACCATTTTAATATATTCAAACAATAAACCATAATCTAACTTTGGTTTGTTGGGCTGAGTCACTCGTCCATTATTATAATCAGCCACTCCACTCTCAATCACCCAACTTTCATACTCTAACTCAAAACAATACTACGTCTAAACCAAACATGATCAATACAAGTACTGCATTCTTTAGTAACTCTAGTTGGATCAGTAATTAGCGACATTAACCCATCAAATATCTGACATAAGTAATTACCTCGCCGGTCCTCCACGTATACATTCATTTCAGAAATTATTTGTTTCCAGAAATAAGTCTATATAATAATTTTCCAACAATATTCATACAATTATAACAAAAAGCTTATTCTATAACCCTTGCTATGTTGAAATTAGTAATTATCATCTCTTTGTTGTTAATTAAAATCAATGTACGGACTACGTAAGGAAGCTTTTAATATAGTGTTCTAGTATAGCCTCTCACACAGGTATAACTTAAACAATTCATATCACTATTATTGGTTTAACCTTATACATTTGTATAACAAGTTTTTGTTTAGTAATAAAAATTGAAAAATAGAGCATTTAAAATGTTTTGTTATATTGTTTATTAGAAAGTGTACATTTATCCATTATTCAAATTACATTGTAAATATATCAGACTTTAATTTTCAGATCTTTTAAGTTGAAAAAACTTTTAAATAACATTTTTGCATATATGATTTATACGAATTTGTATATATATTCTATTGTAGCTTTATTCCTATAAGGTGTATTCGGTATAACATTGAGACATTTTAAATTTGTTGTAAATGTAACAACACATTTAAATTAGAATAAAACTTTTTTTCTAAAATTGGCCTCTAATAAACTTTGTTTTATTCTGTAATATGTTCGTTTCCAATAACCATTTTGTGAAGAAACAAAGGAAAAACAGCAAACGTTCATTAGTTTAAAAATATTAGAACACAGCTGGAATTTTTATTGGAAAGGATAAAATTACATTTGCCTGTTTGGCAAGAATACGTTTAAAGTTATTTATTTTTAGAATACCTATCTATGGCGTTGTTCTGAGAAACATATTTTCGATTTTAAATGTAGCATTTCAATGGATGTATTTTAAGTTTAATGAATCCCGTATGCTTTACAATAGACTCGACACCTCATTTTCCCATGAACATAATTTTTTAATAATGAAATACAAATATTTCACATGAGTGAGCATTGAATATTTATTTTGTATTAACAAAACCAAGAAATTATTTTATATCTTATTGTTTAGTAATATACTATAAAGACATTATTTAAATTCGTAAATGTGTCTCTTTTAATAATGTTGTATGGTAAACTATCAAAATTATATCGCATTTGGTGAGATGTTTAATATATTGTAACTATGACATCGATTTGCGTGTACCATACAAGTGTTTTATCATAATTTTTATCTCTTTTACTTATTAGTTGTATTTAACTGAATGTATTATATTAATTTTCCATTGTATATAATCTATTTTGATTTTGTTCGTATCGACACTTATTATAAATTTAATATAATATGATAAGCATTAAACCGTTAATATATTATATTAAAATAAATTATGTTTTAAAGGGAGGCATATAAATACCGGTACTTGTTTTTTTAAACTAAGTATTTTAGACAATGTGTACAACTTCTAATATGTGATATTAATACCATAATTTATATTATTTTAATTTAATACATCATTTACATCGACTTTAAATTTGAAATAGATAATAATGCATTTTAATAAAGTTCACATTCGGAAACCAAACTATAAATTAAGACAATGTTACTATTGGTTGCCATTTATATATTTCATGCAAACCGAAAGAGTCGTGCTCTCATTCTACATTCTTAGCCTTTAGAGAATTACGCCATTGCAATTTAGTGCTGGCGTAATAATGTGTTGAATGTGTTGCATTCCTGGAGGGTATTATGTTTGATACTTGGAGTTACTGGAACTTCGTGTTTCCATGCATTTGTAATCGACACAGACTCATATAAAACGCAAGCACACTTTCTCAAGATTTAATTATTTTACTTTAGTCTGTGTTATGTTAAAGTTTGATAAATTAAGATAAAAATAGTTATAAAGTATTTTACAAAATTTAAACGTAAAGGTTGGTTTAAAATTAATAAATACTCTTAATAGAAAATACATTTCTGACTTCACAAGATAAAATGATATTGATTTTTTTTTCTTAAACAAGAAACTAGTTTTACGAAACAAGGAAAATACTTTATTAAAGTTGTGATTAAAGGGAAAAGGTTTGAGACAGAGAAATTTCCTCCATAATAAAAGTAACTTGTAAGAAATCTGTGCATTTTAAAGGAAATTCTTAGAAAAACAATTAATAAAATTAGTTAATATTCTTTTTAAATCTAAATTAGCTTCAAGCCAAACAAAATATACAAAATGAAAGAAAGGTAAAGATTTCTACCAACATTCTTAATTATACGTTGCTTTACCTATCACACGTCTACTAAGCCTATGCTTTAATCTGGCAATATGTAAAATTTCATAATAATTATTGAAATATTTTGAGCCAGAATCAAATTTTAAACATTACGACTTCATTGGCAGGGTAAACCTAATAGCCGATTTATAGTGATGACCGAATATACTTGGTAGAATTCCATTATAATTAAAAGACAAACACATTTTTTTGTAATTACAAAAAATTGTGTTTGTCTTTTAATTAAACCTAATAGTATGATTAATTTATTGACCAATATTTACTATCTTAGATTTGAGATTGTGATCAAAGCAACACCCGTGTTAAAAACAAGTGAAGTGTTTCAGACCTGGTTGTTTTAGGCGAATAAAAAATCAAAGAAGTAAATAATAAATCAAAAATACAACTTCTGTAACAAAAAGTTATTGATATTATTATAAAATTGTAATATACTTACATATTGTATTATTATTTCCATTATTACGGTTTTATTTTTCTTCGGGGAAATACTTATATATGTGCACATTGCACCACTGTATGTCTTTTAATGGTTTTACGAAGAATTTTCCCCTATTTAAATTCAAAATCTTAGAAAATGTAAGTAACAATGTGTCAAAATATACTTAATGTCCCAAAAAACAACCCTGTTGTAAAAATTTGCCCGTAAGAAAACCTCCACAGCCGAAAAAAGAATTGATATTAATGAAATCCCGCCAAAGGAGCATGTTCAGTGCTTCGACCTGGGTCTTGATGTGCACATAGAAACCTGTGTAAAATAGTTAATTTCTTTCATCGCTGATTTGACTGACAGAGAGCTTCAAAATTCTTTCAACGTTGTTTGGGGAGAGCTTCAAATTTGTTTCAATTCTGTTTGGCATGGAGCTTGTTATTTCTTTCAACTCTGTCTGGCGGGGAGCTATTATAACGGAAGTAGGGGACGAGGAGACAAGATTACTTGGCTTCAAATTGTGATCCCATTGATCCACAATGAATTGAATGGTCATTTTGTAAAATGTTTGTAAATCAACTAAGCAAATATATACCGTTTGCTGAGATAGCATTGATTTGATTCTTTAACCTCAAAACATTAGTTAATTCAATAAAGAAAAAAAAATGAAGACCGATTATACAAAGCTAAAATGAATTACTTTAGGCCTAGGATGCTTCATCAATTTTAAGGTCGGTTTTAGGTTTACCGATTTGAAACAGAAATATTTAGGTATTATTTACTTACTTAGTAGACCTATTTATTTAGGTACTTATTTTTATTTTTGATATTTTTTGCAAATATTCATTTACTAAAAACACTCTTTACAACTGATTAAGTAACCAATGTCCCGGTTTTTATTTAATTAATTCTTGTTTATGTATCTGAGTCTAATATTCTATCTACAAAATGTACTAAGTTTTATATATTTTAGATTTCATGCCTGTTAATATAATCTCTGAAGCCAAGTAATCTTGTCTTCTAGTCCCCTACTTCCGTTATAATAGCTCCCCGCCAAACAGCGTTGAAAATTAGAACAATAGGATATTTAAACGTTCACAGTTCGTAATTCGCCGGCTAAATGTTGGTAATAGTGTTTTTGTTTATATATATATTTTTTGTAAAAAACTCTTGCAATACTTTTTGTAAATAAATAAAATAGTTAAATGTTACACAATGAGTTCTTATTTTAGGCATAGGTTAATGAAGTTCAGTGGATAGTTTGACAGTTTTCAATTTGAAAAGGAAAGCCTGAAAATGTGATGTGTTGATGGAAATCTGGAGCCAAATCAGTCAAAATGGCAGGAGATGTATATTAAAACTAAACCGTACTAGACGTAATTTTTTGTATGGTACTTGCTTGTGATGACAAACCAGAAATTAATGTTGATGGACACTCTACGTTGAATCTTTATTATTTTAATTAATGTACTTATAGCCACCTGACAACATGATTATATAAGAAGTTAGTACTTATATTAGACCATCTCGTGGTGTAATTACTCACCTTGTAAACCTATCGTGGTTTCGAAAACTCCAGGTTTACATAATCTTGTAGCGAATTTTTAAATAAGACAGACGGCCAGCACTTTCAGCAAAAGATTTAAGGAACACTTGCCTAAGAGGACCTTATCCACAATTTCTGCTTTTAGTGAACATCGATAAAAACCATAAATACATTGATATCCACAATTACATGGAAATATTACACTTTTGGAAAAAAAGTAAGTAGATGGATTCTGTGAAAGAGTTCGAGTCTACAAAGGTATAAAAATGGATCCTATCAATGTCCTTAATGACAAACTATCTTTTAAATCAAATTTAATTTATAAAATCGCATTAATTACAGCCAACATTGATAAAAAAAACTTCGTGTCATACCGCCAAGAAAGATAACAGAGAGGGTAGGGAATCTCAATGGCAACAACATACCTGGTGTCTTAAAAGTCCCACTCCCCTTCTTTAACTTTTGTGTTTGTTAAAATAAACAAATACCCTTTGGGAAACGATACTAACTTATCCCAAAGTATCTTTTGAAGCAATCGGAAATTTTGAGTGTCCCCTAAAATGGGGGATTTGGGGGTAATTCAAAATTTTTAAATAGGAAGTATGGTCATGTGATACCTCATTTTAAAGGTCTATTTAAGACTAGGAAAATGACGTAAAGATAATAAAAATCGGACCACCCAAAACAAAATGGCGGCCCTAAACGTGTTGAAATAAATCGACATAAAGTTGCTAATATCTCGAAATGGAAGATTTTAATCTAGATTAATATCTTTCTAGATTTTAATTTATTTTGTTGTACATATGGTGCTGAACATATTATCAACTGTACTAACTGTAGGTTCAAGATGGGTAATACTAATTCAACATTGTTAGCTGATAGAGGGTTGCGTTATTGTAATTTAGTGCTGGCGTAACAATATGCTGCATGTGTTGCATTCCTGAAGGCTATATA
>JAGFPH010010372.1:7610-40449 GCA_018207615.1 Philaenus spumarius | reverse complement strand
TTGTTTATAGCCTATTAGTATTTTGTACATTTTCGCCATTTTGTCTGTTCCATTTTCTTCGTTTTTTACATGTATTTTTAAACTGTAAAAACTGTAACCTATTCTTTTTATTAAGTAAAATTTTTCATTTACGTTATTTTAATTTCAAATTGATATTTATTTCAAAACAAAAATTCAGAAATTACGTTTTTAACTCCCGGTCATTTAAATCATACGCGACTAAACAAAGACTTATAACAAGATTGCTAATATAGTTACTTTTTTAAGTCTCATCTTAAGTGTGGGCAAATAGATTCAACGACTAAACCAAATTTCATCGAGATAGCTTTAAACAAAATGGCCTGGATAATTGTTTACGACACAGATAGACCAACAGAGACGTCACGTCAATCGGGTTCCTTTGTACGGTACCGTAAGTTTGTAACTTGATGGGAAATGTATTATAAAGTAATGGAACTGGACTATATGAAGTGGGTACTGTTAGTATGCAAAATGTCGCCAAGGCTTGCATTACAATGCGCTATTGACATTCCTGCGAAGTTTTGTTGAAACGTTTCTAAATAAAAGTGAACCCACTCGGTCGTAAATCTGCGGCAATCGTCTCAGTCTACGTATGCAAACTAAACTATGCGCGTGACTGGGATCTTATTGACTTCCAACTTTATGCAAATTCCTGAGGAATGTTTCTTATTCGCGTGTTAACAACCTTTGGAATAGCTTCTGCAAAACGTTCACGTTTAATTTTGTAGCTGGTTTTCAAAGTTGACAGTGTGTTTGTTTTAAGTTCTCTTGTAGCAAAACAATGTATTTGTTGACTCTAGAGTAATTATTGCTCCCCATCTATACAGAGTGTCCCCGAACTCTCTGGTCCCCTTTTCTGGATTTGTTCCTGGATCGAGACAAACATATTTCACAATATAAACATTTTTTCATCTGTCTGTGTGAGTTTTTTCCAAAATAATTCATATCTAGAGAACGGTTTGACCGATTGAGTTAAAACTTGACATAAAGTTATTATTTTTTCACAACTTTAATATCTCAGAGATGGATGAGACAATAGATACAATAAATGTTGATATTAATGCCATCAATGATTGGGCTGTTAGTCATGGTTTAACGTTAAATCACAACAAATCTACATCTATATGTATCTGTTCTAAAAGACTCGCACATAAAATTGATTTAACTAGTGGGCCAAAACGTATAATAAAAGGCAATGATTTGCATTATTGTTCTAAAGTAAAAAATCTTGGTTTCGCTATAAACAATACTCTAAGTTGGACAGTGTTTGCTGGCATGCTCACTCTGAAGAAAGTAAAAGATTGCTTGCCGTTTAATGTTGGAGTGCAGCTGGTAAAACATTAATTTTTCCATATTCTAACTATTGTGATACTGTTATCAATGACATGACTGTGGAATTAGTTAACAAACTTCAACGTGTTCGAAATTATTGTTTACGGTTAATTTTTGACTAAAACGTGACGATCATGTGACAAAATATTGTAAACAAATTTAAATCCTAAAACTTAGTTTTTTTCGAAATTATCACATTTTGTTGTTATTGCACGCTATTCTGCTCACTGGATTGCCTCGCTATCTGACAGAAAGGTTTGCCTTTAGGTCACATGCAAATGCTACCGACACACAGCAAGTGCTTCATTATTACTTATGTCCAAAGCACAGCACTGAGATATTTAATAAAACTTTTACTGTGATAGACACACCCGTGATACACACAACGTTTTTCCTACAGCTATATTTTAAATTAGTGTTTTAGTTTTTAAAAAGATCTGTTTTACAGAGGTTAGTTCCATAAAAATCCAAATTTTCACAATATAGACTACATCAGCTGTTTACTTTGCGTACAGTACGCAAACTAAACAGCTGGAGTGCGAAAGTATTACTTTACCGCACGCCAGCTGTTTAGCCGTGCGGTAAAGTAAAACAAAGAGGTATAATTACTTGACGCTGAACACATGTAGTTTAGTTTGCGCACTGCTGTGTGAGTTTGCAAAAACGTAGTTTATTAAATAGCTGTAGAAAAAATATTTTAGTTTTGGCAACCCCCATCGTAAAATTTACGAATTATTAGCGATCTAGGGTAATGGAAGTTAGATTAAGTTATATTTATAATTGTTTAACGTATAAAACCAACGACAATAAACGGCCAGGTCGATAAGAACCTATGTTAGTCCGAATTTCAGCGTATTCATACACCACCTGGCCAACTGAGCTTGCATAGCTCCTACGTGCAGCCAATGATAACGCGTGTAAGAAATGCTCAAACCTTGTTTGTGTGAATCAGGCAAATTAGTCTAAAGTAGGAAGTTTAGGATCCCGTGATTAAGTCTGTATTTAATGCGTACACGAGTGTTCCAATCTAAACACCATCTTCTTGACAACGTACATGACGTCATTTCTGATTAGTGATAAGTTTAGCATAAAGTTGGAACCTTCCTCGTCAAAGCAACTGGCGAAAGTTTTCTCGGCAGGGCTTTTAGTCATTCTCCTAAAGTTTGGGATCAGTGAAAGGACATTGATCCGTGTTCAACCCATTCTGTGGCGCATTTCTAGAATAGAATAGGTTTATTTATCACGCATCACTCATCCAATTTATGTAAAGACATTTTGAATTCTTAACTAATTACTAACTTGTCTCTGTAATCTAAAAAAAGTTGAAAACAAAAATTCAGCAACATTACGTGACACAAGTTAGCTCCCCCCTTTTACTTTCTCACTATACTATAGTATATAGTACGTATAGTGATCGCAAAGAAATCGATGTTGAGATTTTTGTGGAAATATCCGCTAACAGTGTGATAAATTAGGTAACCCTTAGGTCTCTGCCTTATTAGGATTTACCATCGTAATAAAATATTAATGAGGAAGATTGTAGTGCCTGTTTTAAAATTGTATTCTAGTTTGCACCCAAGGGGTTGAAAACTACTTTGGATAATCTCACGACACCATTCATTTCACCTCCCTACAAAAAGTAGAGGTATCATTTTATTTTCCGTCAAATTAGGGCTAGTATTACCACCAAAGGCGAACCGTGTGGTGCATTTATTGGTCGGTTTCTATGGGACAACTAAATTTCTAAATTTTAATCATAATTTGTGTATTCCATAGCATTATTTGCAGGTGTCATAAACGTTGTTATGGAAAATCAGTAAAAAGGGAGGTTTTTGCATTTTTATTGGCGATGCCGGAATTTTACAGGCGCGGGACCCCTATTTTCGGAATCAACGACCCAAAAATCATAAAGTACAAGTGGTCTGGTCTTTGGGGCATTACTTGACGATATGCCCCACGTTTTAAATAGACTAATAGGCTTACCTGTATATAAAACATAACTCACAATAAGAGCTTTTATACTACAGTTTCAAGTTAAAAACCAGAAAATACTTTCAGTTACCTTTTTCGAAAATAATCTTTGAAACATTTTTGTATTTTTCAGGCGATAAAATCTTTTCATAGAAACTCTTGAATATCGAAATTTAAAAAAAAGCCCAACACAAAAACCTCTAAAAAGTAATCAGCTAAACAGATTTTCTCGAATAGTAGCTAAGAACACTCTCGATCAAGTGACCTTTCAAACAAACAAAACTAAATCAAAATCGGTTCATCCGTTTGTGAGGTACGTTAAAACCTCTGTTTTCGTCGTGAATACTGTTTCGTGTGAATATTCTTAGAATATTTATAAATTCACTGGAATTACTCGCTTACGTTCGATTGCAAATATTTGAAAGCGGATACATTTTTAAAGTAAAAAAAAAACTAAACTAAAGCTTTAGAATCGCGTTATTTGTATTTGGCATAGTACCAACATATCAAAAATTACAAACAAAATTTAAATAGTTGCCGTGCATTATAAATTGATAAATTCAATTTGTGTTCGAAACGCTACTTGCTACTAAAGTTTAATTGTAATTTAACTGGGTTTAAATCTATCCTTATATATTATTTCTCAAATGTGTTTTTTTTTTTGTCGATATCTCACTTAATTCTTCATCAAAATTAATTATTCAACCATCATTTTAAAGCTTATGTTTCCCGCTATTGACGAAAAACAGACAAACAGCTTAAAATTCATGTTACAAAATGTTTGGATTAAATAAAATTGTATATTATACTTTATATGTTTTCTAATGAAAGGCGCTATCTATTAACAATCTGTTTAACTAACATGATAGCTTACATTCTTTCAATTAGATTGTTTACATTCTATATTCAAGTGTAATCTATCACACAAATCAATCAGATTAAATCAACATAAAGCATTATACATTTTTATAAACTGTTATTTATAAACTAACGTAAATAAATAAACCTAATTAACTGAATTAAATCAGGTACGTATACGTCTATTCCTAACTTGCGAAATATTCTAGTGGACAAATGAATGTGATTAAAAGAACTACCATTACATTATCACACGTATCATAATAAAGAATTTTTTAGTTATTCCAAAAAAACATATATTTTTTAGGGATTTCATAGAACTATTTTCATTTTAACTATTTAATAACGTACTTTTTAAAATGGCTCATCTTCATTTTTCTTTTTCATGCGAAAGAATTAGGTTACATTGATCATACATTTCCGTAAATATCCTTTTTATATTGGAAAATTACAGATTAGCTAATTTACTTTTATTGTAAGAAAAATATGTTTGGGGGTTCGCTTAAAATGCCGAAGTGTTGAAATCTTGCGAAAATTCTCGTGTGCCTGTCCGTCTGTCGACACGATATAGGCCTATATGCACTCACAGAAGTCGTAGAAACTTCTGGTGGTGCCAAAATCTTCGTAATTTTAAGCTTTTGAGTACCCCCTCGGGATCACGTTTTTGGATCAAAATTTCTTCGGCTCGCATTCAATTTTTTGAAAATTCAGTGAAATATATGATTTTCGGTGCTAGAAACCCGATTTTGACAGTTAAAGAGCCGTAGCGCATCGGGGTCACGTGACAGCAACATGTTTGAGCATTTAAAAAAACCGATCCGAAATCTCGAAATAGTTCCATCTTTTCATCATGTTTAACGTTTTTATCTTGCATAAAAATCCCATGGAATGCTTGAAAGCTTTAAAAGAAAAACTACTACACATTTCCGCAAATAATTCAATTTGTGGTAGCGCAAGTTGTTCTTCTAGTCCACTGTTTCTGACGTGTAAAGTTGTACACTGGAAATGTTGAAACGACTTCGGAAGTATTTACGCTGCTAACAAAACTTTTTAACCTTGATCAGATCGAAGGTGTCTTTGACGAATTTGTTTACCCGGTCGCCGGCTTTCTTCAGTTACATGTTTACAAGTTTAGGCGAGGGAAGAATGTTTATTAAAGTGCTTGCAACGAGTTAGACCACTTCGCCTGATAATTAATTCCGATTAAAGTCCCTAGATTGTAACATTTATCTGCTGAATTGCAAGGTAAGATATCTAAAATTTTTTCAATGCATACAGGGTTTCCCATAAGTAAACAGCCAAACTTCGGATAATGTTTCTATTGGTCAAAATATGTAAAAAAACGTTCATATAAACATAGGCCCGAAAACACTTAGCTTTCCAGATATCCGCCATTTGTTTTTTTTACAAAATAATTCGTATCTAGAGAACGGGTTAACTGATTGAGTTTAAAATTGGCATACAGTTTAACCCAACAATAATATATCTAAAGTAAAATAAACGATTAAATCCAATGACGCGTTTCAAAATGGCGGCTGTTTGAAAATTTCAAACCTAAATTACAGTGCATTTTATCATTTTTCGTAGCCCTTTTGATTCCCCATCGGATGGTGTAAAAAATCGGATGAAGGATAATAGCTACATCAATTATCACACATAACTTAACTATTATCCTTCATCCGATTGTTTTGACAGTTACACCACCAGATAGGGATTCAAAAGGGCTACAAAAAAAGTATCTTGAAATTTTTTGTTAAAATGTACAGTTTTTGAGTAGGCCTAATTTAGATTTGAAATTTTCAAACAGCCGTCATTTTGAAACGCATTATTGGATTTAATTGCCTTTTTTTAGATATACCCTTGTTAGGTTAAACTTCATGCCAAGTTTGAACTCAATCAGTCAAACCGCCCTATGAATTATTTTGTACAAAAAAAGAAAAGTGTGGACATCTAGAAAACGAAGCGTTTTCGGGCCTATGTTTATATGAACTTTTTTTCTTATTTTGACCCATAGAACCATTTCCCGAAGTATGGTTATGGGACACCCTGTGTAACAAAATTTTCTTATTTAATCAAATTTGGAAAAAATTAGAGGTTCATTCTAAATTTAAAGCTTAACAAAGTTATTGTTCAGTAAAATCTGGTTATCAACCTCCACAGTATTATCTTATATAAAATATCTACTACTGTTCCATTTTGACCCCCGCACATCCTCACCTACACGCTGTCTTACATTGGATACCATCTATAACCACTCTCGCATAATCGTTTTTAGTAAAATAAAACCTCCATTTTCGAATGGCAAAGACATTGGCAGCTCTACTATTATTACTTTTACAATTCTAGTAATTAAAATTAATTTCATCGCACACTAGAACTACGACTCTGAGTGTTCGCACTTATAAACTTTAAGTTCAATAGCCCGCGTGTAATTCCGCCATATTGGATAAACATGTTAAACAATCTTTATAATAAATAGTATAATTCATAAGGTTGTGATAAGTGTACGTGTGTCTGTACGAGGGGTTGGCGAGCCAAGCGAGCAATAGACAATGTATAAGTTTCATTTATATGGTGTAAGGAAACACTGTGTAATGGCTTCCTTCACTGTTCCTTACCACTAACGTTTAATATATTTCTGTGGTTGTTTTTACAGGTTACTTCGTGTGTTTCGAATATTGAATACATGACGTAATACATTGTTATTAATATCACTTTTGTAAAACATTTTCTGCATTTCTGGGTACAAAAAAATAAAAATGTCTAAACAAAATAAAAAATATAAATTGTGTTCTTAAGACCGCACGGGAGAAGTGTAAACTTTTGTAACACAACTTACGAAATGAGGAAGCACAATGTCCATATCAGAGGTATTACCAATTTCACCAATTAAACTATACATTGTGTTAACATAACGTGTTAAGTCTATGTCGTAGGGCGATCTGTAACATTTATAAACCCAACTAAAATGTACTAAACTAGCAATGAGTTCATGACCTAACCGGCTAAGGCGTAAGTCCATGGTGATAGACTCTGCTGGTTCGAATCTCGGCAAGAACAAAAACTTTTTTCAAACCGACGGAATAGAGCGTTTCATAGAATGCATGAGAAAATGCGTGACGGTGAAATCCGATTCACCGCCAGCAAACAGCCGAGGTACGCCTATAAAAGTTCACACTTCATAAAAGTAACAATTAAAATAACGTTCTTTAATCAATATTCTTATATCTGTTTACAATCACAAGTATGTTGTGTGAGCTACTAGATTCACATACCACGCCCTCTTTGTTTTCGTTCGATAAACATAAATTATTAGTTTGTCGGATCATAATTACTTTCCAAAACCACTCGGTCCGTCACAGTTGCTACTCAACTACAGCTCGCATTCTTTCGAACAAAGAAAGCTATTCTAAAACAGAATTAGATCCGATGGCGGTTAAAGTTTACAGAATTTTGAGTCAGGACGCGGTTGAGCAACGTGTCACTGTCACGCAGCTCTTTTCTTTTATTGTTTTTGGGTTTCAAACCGTCTGGATCGTGATCAAACAATGGCCGCAGAGAGGGAATCATGCCAATTTCAACAAGTAAACAAAGGATGAAGTTTATTAATTACGTTTTGTTTGCATACGCGCACTTTATGGTTAGAGCGAACTTAAGTGTACCCAAACATATAATACGGTACGTTTATTTTTACAATATGTTAGGCGTTGACAGGTTTCCTGTAAACATTTATTAGTAGGATATGAACCATTGTTTTTTAGGCTTAGGGGATTACTCGTTCGTCAGTGTGGCTCGGTAAATTTTTTTCGAAAACACATAAATATATCTCAATGAAACATACAATGAGAAATATTTCCTGAAGTTCGAGAACTGAGAGAAGGATGATTTTTTAAAATGTTGACAATATTTTATTGCTTCTGACAATATTTAGTATACGGTGTTCATGTAGGAAAGGCTGACAATATAAAGTGGATTTTTTCAAACTCTGAAAGCAGACAATAAACTGAGTCTAAAAACATAAATCATAACAGCGACAGACAAATATTATTCAAATAAAAATTTAAAAAAATGTCTGCTTTAGGCCACACGGGAGAAGTGTAAAATTTTTAACGCAACTTACGAAATGAGGAAGCACAATATTCATTGTTTAACAAAACTTACGAAATCTCCATTTCAGAGGTATTACTAATTAAACTATACATTGTATTAACATTAACAGATTAAGCCTATGAAGTAGGAAAATCTGTTACACTTATATACCCAACTCAAATTTACTAAATTAGCAATGTGATCGAGGCCTAACCGGCGCTAGTATATGGTGATGTACTCTGCTGGTTCGATGAATACCGTAGACCCATGTTTATATTGTGAAATACGTTTGTCTCGATCCCAGGAACAAATCCACAAAATGGGACCAGAGAGTTCGGGAACACCCTGTATCAAACATGTCTACACAATGTAAAACATAATACTTTAAAGTTTTGACAAACTTTGTAGCAAACTAATAAGTTTCTTGCGTCAAAGTTCGGTGTAATACAGCGAAGAACTTACAACTTCTTTATTTATTACTTTTGAAAGTAAAAAATTAAGTACTGAACAGTTTTTACTTTTGGTTTATTTTGTTTGAAGAAAACACGACTTAAATTTAGTTAATGTAGTGTCCCCATCGTAATAATTTATTTAATATATTTTTTTAAAGTAGTTTTTTCGTGTAATATACTTCATGTGGTTGATAAACGTTTCGACAAAACAGACACAATTTTTAGGTAGCTAAATTATTACGTTACTCAACAAAACTAGATTCTGGATAAAAGACGTTTTAGCTTGGAAATTATTATTAAAATAATATTTGTATTATTGATTAGAAGTATTTTTTTTAGAAAATATTTTTATTTTTCGCAAAATAAGAATTTTTATTTAGAACAAACTGCTCACTTCGCTCACCAACCCTAGCAGCGACCCATGTGTGATGCTAACGCAAACATATTATTTTATATTGTGTTATTTTTACCGAAATAATGATTAATTACGACAGAAGCACTTGTATATAATTTTTGAACTGTACAAAATGTAAGACAGATGTCGAAGTATACACATACTATCCCCAATATTTGTCCACAAAATCACTAATTTTCTATTCATTATTTTTACATTATTTCAAAGTTTTATAAGATTTTTTACGGAAATGATGATTGATTAGGACAGAGGCAGTTGGATCTAAGTTGGGTGGTGGGGGTAGCTGTGAACTGTACATAATGTAATAAATAGATCGAAATAAACACGCAATATTCTTAAAATTTGTCAATAAAATCTATAATTTAGTTATTATTTTTTTATTTTTTTAAAGGAATTTTAAATAGTTTTGGAATATAAAAAATAGCCTAAAATATTCTCTTTGAAAAGTCCTCCACAAGTTATTGAAAGTTTCTTCAAAATCGGTTCATCCATTCCGGAGATTAGCGCGGGCGTCCAGACAGCCAGACTGACAAATATTTATAAATGTGTGTTTAGGTTTTAGTAATGTTTAAATAACCATATGAGCTTAGAGAAAAGCTTATATTTTGAAATCACAGGCCGACACTTCAATTTTATTAATTACTAGCTGACGCGTACGGCGTTGCTCGTGGTTGTTAGTATTTTCAGTCTTTTTGACGTAATTGTATTCTTTTTAAGTGTTCATTGAATACCCGTGCGTATCCTACTGTGGTCATGAAAAAAAGGCTACGCTATTTAAGAAAGCACTGAAATAGTAGTTTTTCATGTAAACTACTATCTAACATGAAAAAGCTTTAAATATATCGTTTTAATTTATAGTTTTTACTAATTTTGACTTTCACTTAATTTCATTGACAATGTTGCGAGCACCTACAGCCTAAAAGGAAGCTACGTACCAAATTTCATTCCAATTCGTTCTTATAGGGATTTTTAGTAACTTTGACCCCCCCCCCAAACCACCATAAAATTTCGAATTTCTTTTAACCCTTTCTTAGCGAGGGTTTAAATTAGCTGGGGGTCGTAGAAAAGATATTTGAATCACTTTGTAACATTCGCGTTAATTTAGGATGTAACAAACTGGTTCAAATAGAGTTTATAATTTTAAATGTATAGGCCTAATTAGTATAGGATATTGTTTAGAATTTAAATATACAATTATATATCAAAATAAAGCTACGAATGTGATATTTTAATGATATTTAGTTTAATTCTGATTGTTTGTTTAGTTTTCAATATAATATGTTTAAACTCGTGTATGTTTATGGTTATGCATGGTGTCAAATAATTTGTTTGTTATTATTATTAGTCTATTGATAGCGAAAATATGTTTTGAAAAGAATTAAAAAATTAATAGTTATGATATATTTTATATAAACAATATTTTAAACAGCATATCTCTAAGTAGGCCTATATAGATATTTAATAACCAATGTTTGAGTTGAATTATAATTATGTAAGCATTTTTCGTTGATTTTTCCTTGTGTTTGTTTATAGTTTTTCAATCTAACCTTAAAAAACTGTTAGTTTTGAAGAGTATTAAAGTGATTATAAATTTGCTAAGTAATGTTGCTTTGGTAATGATTGCAAACAAACATAACGTGTTGCTAAGCTTTTTTACGAACAGCTGTTTTTGTAAGCTATGGTTTTGAGTTCATACAGTAAAGGCTGTTGAGTTTCTTCAAAATTTGAAACTTTTTCGGGAAACTTTTCAAACTTTTCATTACGTATAAACCTTCTATGAACTACTGCAAACATTTTAAGACCAAAATTAGCCAAATCGGTCCAGCCGTTCTCGAGTTTTAGCGAGACTAACGAACAGCAATTCATTTTTATATATATAGATTAAGAATTTATAGATTTAGGTTAACAACAGACGAGACACCGGTGTACGGGACACTGCCAGCTTCTCGCAGGGAGAGACACCGTAGAGCCACAGAATCTGGTAGCACGCTACTCAGTGTCTCATCTGTTGACACACATTTAATTGATAGTACATTTAGTGTCCCGTACACTAATGTACCGTACACCGGTGTCTCGTCTGTTGTTAGCCTTAGTGTTTTACTCGTATAACTTGCTATATAGTAGGGAATATTTATTTATTCCTCAACACGTTTATATATGGCTTGTGTTTATTTAGTATTTGTTTAAAAGTTATTTAACCTTTGCGGTACATTTTAAACATCGAACAGATAAAACCGCAAAAATTTAAGTTATCGCACTAATGTAAACGTTTTACCTACGGAATTTATTTATATTTATATTATTAATACAACATTAACAGATGGAAGTTTTAATAATAGGTTATACTTCAATGTATATCAACTGAAGTCCAACGTCATTTACACATAGAATTGTTTTTTACTTCTACCGTTATCCGGTAAATTGCCTACTTTTCGTTCATATTCACCTTCCTCGCTGGTATTGTAACGTTTTAAATGTTTTCCTATTTTCTATAGAAAGTTTTGTGTTATTGTAAACTTCTAAGGTAATGCTTTTTGCGTTTCCAGCTTGGTAGGTTGATTTTTAGTTGGAACACATGAATCGATTATTTTTCTCGAGATAAACTATTGTTAGGTTAAACTCAATCCGTCAAACCGTTCACTAGAAATAAATTATTTTGTTAAAAATAAAAATGGCGTATATCTGAAAAACGAAGAGTTTTTGGAAAAAATGTTATTCTTGATTTTTTCTTTATTTTGACCCATTCCCCGAAGTTTGGCTCTTTACTTATGGGACACGCTCTATATTTTGATTTGGTAAATCATTTCGTGAAAACACTGCAGTTGGTGTTCATTTGTTTTGAATCAATGTAAAAGGCGTCACCTTTTAGTTTGGGAAAAACTTAAATTTGCACACAACTTTAAAAAATTCTATACATACAAAATAATTGTCTGTCAATTAAAACTACGTAGCTCAGCTGATAAGATGCCCACGGTTTGAACAGTAATTGGCTGTTTACTCTAGCACCTCTAAACAGGAATAGACTATATCTTGGTGACCTTTTCATAACACTCGGTTGAATAACTTTCAGGTTAAGTTTTTATAGCAGTATGTACGCTATGCTATTTATGTTTATTCTTTACTAGTGGACCCGTTAATGCTTCGCTATTGCTTTATTTAATTTTAAGGGTAGTTATCAAATTTCATTCTTTTGACTTAAGTTATTGAATTGCAAATGGTGTTTATGTCAACAATTTATATAAACAATTTATATAAACAATATTTTAAACAGCATATATGTAAGTAAATAGATATGTAACAACCGATGTTTGAATTGAATTATAATACAGTAAGCATTTTTCGTTGATTTTTGTTTGTGTAGTTTGTCAATCTAACCTAAAAAAGCTGTTTTGGTTTTTGAAGAATAATAACCCGATTATAAATTAGAGAAATTGGTTGCAAATAAAAGTGCTTTGGTTCATTGTAGGCCTAACCTAAAATTATGTTCAGTTTTTTTATCCATAACAGTTGTTTTATTTATAATAATATGTAACAACCGATGTTTAAATTGAATTATAATATAGTAGGCCTAAGCATGTTTTATTGATTTTTGTTTGTGTTTGCTTTTAATTTGTCAATCTAATCTAAAAAGCTATTGGTTTTGAAGAATAATAAACTGATTATAAATTTGCTAAAGTTGCTATGGTAATGAATGTAAACAAACATGTGTTACTAAGCATTTTATACGAACAGCTGTTTTTGAGCGCTATGGTCTTGAGTCCATACAAAAGAGGCTGTTTAGTTTTTTCCAAATTTGAAACTTTTTCGGGAAACTTTTCAAATTTTTCTTTATATAAAAACCTATTTCGGACTATTACGAACATTTTAAAACAAAAAATTGCCAAATTGGTCCAGCAGTTCTCAATTGAGGTTATGTTTAATGAACATAAATTATAAAGTGAAATTGTAACAAGTAACAAAGTTTAGAGTAAGGGGGGGGGGGGGTTGACGTATTAAGCACATAAAGGTCTTTCCTAGAGTATAAAAGCCAACCTTCTCGATTTTCATTATATTTTCCTTTAGAAGAAAAACTCAAACGAACGTATTGGACATATTCCAATAGAAATGCTTATACAAAATAAATAAACTTGTGCAAAACTATTTTAATTAAACTGCAGAGGGTAATACTATTAATAAAACGAAAAATATTTTTAATATCAAGCAAAATATGTTTTAAATCTTAATAATTGTACTAATTCGCTTCAATGCACGTTACAGGAGACTTATAAAGTCTTATACGTTACTTGGTTTTTTACTTTCTCACTATACTATAGTATAGAGAAAGTATAGTGATCGCAAAAAATATCGATGTTGAGATTTTCTGTGGAAATATCCGTTTGGGACCCCATGCGTCCAAAAAAGTGTGTTTACAAAATGTCTGTCTGTTTGTCTGTATGTCTGTATGTATACAAAGCTAGAGAGAAAACTATTCGATCGATTTCGAACAAATTTTCACGAAACATGTCAATTAGGCCTGCATAGATGCACGAAATAAGGTTTTGGAAAATTTTGAGAAGCAATCCCCTTTTGGCCAAAACCCCCCCAAAAAGTCAGTTATTGTTTTTTTGTAAAAAAAACGGCTCTAACGATTTTATTTAAAAGTTCACGTTAAGCTAATAATAATAACTGATTTTTGGAGGTTTTTGGCCAAAAGGTGGTTGTTTTTGAAAATTTTTCAAAACCTTTTTTCGTGCATCTATACAGGCCTAATTGACGCTACTATCTTACTTTAACGTACTATCCCCTCTCCTACTTTAATACAATTGTGAAGTCACAGTTGGGGTTAAATACGGGGGTTGATGTGCGAAGCACGCAATGCATTTTATTTTGAAAATACTCCCAACACGGGGGTTGGCGTGCGAAGCACGCAATACACTCTATATTGAAATTACTGCCAATACGGGGGTTGGCGTGCGAAGCACGCAATGCATTGTGTATTAAAAATACGCCAATACGGGGGTTGGCGTGCATAAAAGCGATAAAAACCGAGAAAATTATAATAAGTAAAATTTTGTATTATTATGTGTTTATTTATTTGCTACGAATTAACACAAACATGACAAAATATCCAATGGCTGATGGCCTGTCAATGCAATACGAAATATTTCATCCATACAAACACTTAAAACTATATACTAAAATTTAAGTAGAATCAACACTCTCAATCTGGCACAGGCAATCTGATAATTTCTGCAGCATAAATTACTCAACTGAAGAAACACAATTTTCCCAAATATGTATTCTTAATAGCTTCTTGAATTTATTAAAATTTTCAATAAATCTATAGTTTGTCACATTCTCATACACTGCCATCTATATATAGGATAATTGAATAAATAGTTTCACCTTGTTAAATATCCTTTATCGTTCTCTTTTAATTTTATATTGATTGCCTACGTGAAATTTTATATTGATTGCTGTATATTTGCAAAAATTGTCGTGATTTAGGCCTATATACACAAATAAACGGGCATTTCTTAAAAAGTATATACAGACAGTCTTCGTTTTAATTTCGTGTTTTTTTTTTCAATCGTAGAAACTGTAAATAGCCTAAATATTATTTTCTGACGAAAACTTAAAGATTAATAGGTAGACCAATTTTTCTCTTGCATTTTGTTTGATCAGTCTTTTAGAAAAGGAAAGAAAATTGGCAGTGTTTATAAATAAGCATAGAGTTAGATTAATTTAAACCGATACTTCTACTAAAACAAATACAAAACGTCTCACTAATTTAAAAAAAAAGTTCCTTTCTGATTGAAATGTTTGGAATGGAAAACTTTAGATTTTTATGATTTTTATTTAAAAAAGGGCATGAGAAAGTGACATTATTTTGTAATAATATAAACGTTTTAAACTATATACCGTTTTAATACGTGAAAAGTAATAAAAGTCTCTTTAATTCTAAAAATAATCACTTTCTTGTATTGGTCCATAAAAAGATAATAATAAAACAGTAAATAATTAACAAAGAATATCTTTTGTTTTGGTACCTAAGCATGGCTTCACTCTTGGCTACGCCTCCTGCTCGCTTCGCTCGCCAATCCCCGCAGTGAAGCAAACGCAAACAGATTACCACTTATGAAATAAAGATGTCAGTATATTTTTATTGCCAATGGGCTGCTACCCAATAACAATAACAATTTCAATTGAGTGTGTTATTATTTATTTTATTTCTTATAAAACACTTCATATTAGTGTAAAATTTTCAGTTCTCTAGCTTTACGGGAAGTATAACAATCAACATTTTTGTATTGGGGTTGTTACTAAATTTTCACCCCTTAGAAGCACGCGACAAAACGTAAATCTATGATACTTTTTCTACGTACCTAGTAAGAAATAAATGTACACAATTTCACTCACTTTAAAGAAAATATAACAATTAATTTGTATTATTTTAGGAGTTGTTATCACATTTTCACCCCTTAGCAACACGTGACAAAATGGAAATCTAGTTTACTTTTTCTATGTATCTTTTAAGAAATAAATGTACAAAATCTTAGCTCTTCAGCCTATCTCGCCAATGTTAAAGTAGCAATATTTAGGTACACCTTTCTCAAATTCTAATCATTCAATTTGATTTAAATTTTGAACAGTTATTGTATGTTTATACTGCGTTTATAATGCATTGTGTTCTGAAAATACTCCCAATACTCGGGGGTTGGCGTGCGAAGCTCGTAACGAGTCGCCTAAGAAAATATATAATATAGGACCTGGCAATGCTTCGCTATTGCTTGATTTAATTTTAAGGATGGTTATCCCATTTCATCCCTTTGATTTAAGTAATCAAATTGCAAATGATTTTTATATCAGTTAAGAATAATATAAAAAATATGGTTTGCGGGAATTTAGTGCAATAATGTATAGTTATTGTAAATTTGTAGCTACACCATTTAAATCTTTTTGTTTGTAGTGATGATATTTTCTAAAAAAATCCTGGTACTAATATGTGTAAATTGTGAAATTTTAATAAAATTAGTTGAGTAGTTTTTGATAATATAGAAAAAGTAAGTGGATTATTATTTAATTTTAAGCTTGGTTATCCCACTTTATCCCTTTGACTTAAGTAATCGATTTGAAATTTTTGTTTTTATACATATTAATTAAGAATAATATTTAATAATTTTAGATTTATGGTTTCTAGGAATTTAATGCAATAACTTATTGTTATTGTAAATGGGTAGTTACTCCAGGTAAATCTTTTTGCTTGTAGTGGCAATATTCTATAAAAAAATCCTAGTACTTGTATGTGTAAATTGAAATTTTTTTTTAAATTTGTTGAGTAGTTTTCGAGAATATAGAAAAAGTAAGTGCATTATAATTTAATTTTAAATGTAGTTAATACATTTCATCCCTTTGTCTTAAGTAAACAAATTGCAAATAGTTTTGTATAACTCTTGAAAGTAATATTACATAATTTTAGCATTATAGCTTGTAGGCAGTTAGTTTAATTTATATTTACTGTATAGGGGTAGCAACCCCATTTCAGCCCCTTCCAATCGGGAATCTAAACCAGCCAGGGACCCACTCAAACACAAACAAAAAATTTCATCAAAATTGGTCCAGCCGTTTAGGGTTTCAGTGACATACACACGTACAGAAGAATGGCATAATATAGATAAAGATATCACTAGTAAAATAGATAATATCTAAGATATTCAGCACATACAGATAATGTTTATGCCCTTAGTATTACAAAGAAAACATAGACTGAAAACAAAGACGTGTAAAGGTTACCTAAAAATCGCATAACGTTTTGAACTTCGTAAATAATAAATGTAAAATCGAAATTCTTGGTAAATAATGATTATGTGAAGGGCAGAATGTTTGTATTTGCGATTATTTTTCAGAAAACACGAACCACCCGTCTCTTTTTGTGCAATAAACAATAAACGAATCTATCTATCCCTTTTAACAATTGCATATATTATATGGGTCAGTAGCAATACGTGTTCGGAATGCAAAACACGTTTCCCGTCCAGGAATTGATTTATATCAAGTAATGTGTCTATATATATATATATATATCGTTTTTAAATTACGTTAATTCCAGCGTGACTGACACAAACTATAAATGCGTAAGCGGTTAGTAATGCATCTTTAAAAATAAGATAAGTAAAAACTTAAATTTGTGAATTAAAAAATACAGTTATCACTCATAGGTGATAGATTTATTTTAATTTATTACCTTTTTCCTAATAATAATTCATAGAGGAACAGTACTACAAATTTGGATTTCCAGCAGAACTATAAAACTGTTTGGCACTATATTAGGCAATATTAAATACTAAAATATCGGATTGTTGTAGCCTATCCATATTACGACGATTAAGCAGCTTAACTCCTGAAATTTGCTGCAGTTTTTAGAGTAGGTTGCACACAAAAAATGTTACATAAATTAAAGATACCTTGATAAAGCTACTTTAAAATTTTATAAGGAAAGTAATAGTCATAATTAAATGGCATATGGGTCATGACTCAACCAACAGATAACAGATTTAAAGGAAATAAATTATTAATAGATTTAGTTCAATAAAAAAGACATGCTTTTATTTTATTTGTAGCTTAGCACTTAATCTAAGTTTTAGTTTAAGGCTCATCTTTACCTTGAAGAAAACTCCCGAGTGTACAGTATGATTTCAATGCAAAAGGCCTGACTCAAGCCGCAAAATCGTTGAAACATGCTTTCGTAATACCGTGCTTCGGATTCTATTTATAAATTAATAATCTGGGAAACTACTTTAAGTTATAAAGCTTTATATTTTTTACGTGTTACCTTAAAATATGGAAATATTGCTTAAAACTCCCAAAAAATGCGTTAAAAATAATCGATTTTTCTCATTTAAACTGTTGATTAAAAGGAGTTGCCGACGATTTCTTTCAATTATGAGGTACAAGACAAAAGCACAAAGCCTTTAAGAACAATTTAAGATGTTTCACAACTTTTTAGGTTGAAAAACGGCGTCCGAAACACTGTAATACGAAGTGCATATTTTCGCTGTTTTACGCAAGGTATAGAAGACCCTTAAGGATGAGAATGTCCAATCGTGATACATTTTTACTAAAACGTGTTTCTAAGGGCAGCCCAACCTAAAAAAAATAATTTTTTATTCATTTTGGGTTTTCTGTTAATTATTATTCTTCGGAATTTCCTCTTTCCAACGATATATAACACTTTATAAATATCTTCTTATAAATTGTCAATAAAAAATAAACAAAAACAGCTTGCATTCATTTTTAGGTGAGTACTAAAGCCAAGTATGTAAAATATGTTTTCTGTTTTCCGCTGTTTTTGCGATTTTTCGAAATTTTTCTTTTTTAATCTTTCGTGACACATTTCTCAAGAACTACTTTATGTATCATAATGAAATTTTTACATGATGTTTTTGGTTTTTGGCACTAAATATTAGTTCCTATCATGAGGATTTTTCAAAATATATATATTTTTCTACAAAACATATTTTGCTATAAAAAAAAAATAAATTATAAATTTAAACACACTTTAAAAAAATCATAACTTTTTTTAAAATAAAAACAAAAACTCCTGATAGAAACTAGGCAAAGACCTAATCTTGCAAAATGAACAAAAATAAAATTTTGACTCTAGCTCTTACTGAACCAGAGATATGTGTCACCTAGTTAACATTATGCTCTTTTATGGAAGTCGGGCTGCCCTTAAATGTAATGCAGTACCTATGTTTACGTACGTGTCATAAATATATATGTCTTCCAATTGGTATGTTTTCACTCTATTAAATTGTTTGTTCATTGAGTAAATTTCACGTAAAATAATAAATAAAAATTTTAATTCATATAATATTGCCAAGTTTTAAAATTATAAACTAAGGCTATATTATTCAATATAACTTTGGGTTTAGATTGGGCACATTTAATTTGTGAATTTAAATTATTGTTACTGAACATACATTTTTGTTATCAAAAGTGTAAAAAAAATGTTGATAGGTAATAAATAATACACACGATACAAAAATATAATTATTTGGTGTAAAAACAGATTGGATAGCCTGAATATGACGTTATATTTACAGCGAGGATTCCTAACAATATGGATCAGTCCTAGAGGTTAGTACGGTCTGCAGGATGCCATATTTCTTACTGGGTTCGCGTTTCTAAAACATCGTTATTACGTTCATACTGATCAGAAAATATGTTCATTTATTTTATATTTTAATTTTGGTTTTAAATATAAATACTATCCTATGTTTTGACAACTGCTCGAAGAAATACTGATTAAATCAATATAAAAAATGCAACCACAAAACGTTCTAACGAAAATAACTGTACAACAAAATTGGCAATGAATTTACCTTATGACTAAATATCAATAAATTCGTGCACAATACCCAAACACCAACAACATATTGTGTAAAATTACGTGCACTAAATAAAGAACAATTGCCACACGTAACCAAGAACATTAAACTTCACGTTCGACCGTAGCTATTTATTACACGAATGTTATGTACAAAAACAATGAACACCAACTAAGCTAAAATAGGAGTCGGCATGGCAAAGATTGTTCATAACCTAAAACACGACCGTCTACTTTCGTTGCCGGCACGACACTGAGTACGGTCTTGTGATGTTAAGGTGAGGACGCAACGCCAGCGCTGCCAACGTTGCGGCGGTAAAATCTCTTTCGGAAACGAAAGGGATATTTTGTTTTTGTTGAAAATGTGTTGTTGAATGTGCGTTTAATGTTATTTTGAAGATGACATGTAAAAAAATACGATTAATGACCGCGGGAAAATTACAGTTTATAAAAGATTAAAAATGATTCCATAAATATTAATGTGAAATATTTGAAGGTCTACAATATAAACTTTTAAATATACAAAAAGTTATATTATAAATAATAAATCGATACATTTTACATTTTTACTGCTACTAAACTGATAATTATTTTTTAATTATACGCCTCTATATATTTCAATAACTACGAAAGAAATTAAAATATACTTTATATAAATTGACTCAAGACATAAGCTATTGTAGTTACTGTTTAAATTGTATTTAATTATTACCTTAAATTTTCCAAATGTCCTATATATTTTATAATTCTAAATATTCATTACCAGGAAAGATATACTAATTTTTGTTTGGATAAATAATTATTGCTTTGGGGTATCTGACGTTTTTTGTCCACGTTTTCATGCATATAGTAATTATATAGAATGTCTAGAATATACCGTAACAAATTTCACAAGACTATTCTACCCAAATTCTATAAGTGAAAACAAACAAAAATAACTTCAAAAATGTGTAGTTTCGAATTATCCACCATTTTGTTTTTGTTACTAAACACTTAATATCTTTGGAAATATAAAATATATTGACCTCACATTCGATGTATCTATTTCGTTTTTGGAAAATAAAAAAATTTAACCCTTGTACGATCATGCCTTATCTTTCAAGAACGGCTAAACCTATGAACTTGAAGGTGACAGAATTATAAAGCAGGCGTACCAGCGTACAGGGTGACATTTAAGAATGGAAACTGTTTTGTATTCCATGTCCAAGGCAGGCGCGGATCCAGGGGAGGGGCAAAGGGGGCAATTGCCCCTCCCGAACTCCGAAACAAAAAATTTACGTGTTATTACATTCTGATTTCTACCGGAAAAACGCGAGATTAACGCATAGAAAAATCGATTGGGAAAACAATCGATTTCCAAGTTTGTTTCTCGCGTATTGAAGTTGAATCGGTTGGTTCACCGTTCTGACGATGAATTGCGCACGTCGCGTCTTGCTTCGCTTTCGGCTTAAGTAACTTATATAGTAAAATTTCTAATCTATGGTTTTCTTAGCTCTTTTGGCTAGTTGTTTACTTCAAAAACAGATCAAGTTTTCTAATTTGTTGGTGTACTTTAGTTGTATTTTTGTTTGATATTTTATTGAGATATAGTTTGAACTAATATGAAACGAACTTCAAAACTAACATCTTTCTATAAAAAAAATATCGAAGACATCAATAGGTAAGTTTCCTCTTTATTTTGATACAGTTGTACATGTAGGCCTACATATATATAGGCGATAGGC
Source organism: Philaenus spumarius (assembly GCA_018207615.1). Taxonomy (NCBI): domain Eukaryota; kingdom Metazoa; phylum Arthropoda; class Insecta; order Hemiptera; family Aphrophoridae; genus Philaenus; species Philaenus spumarius. Next base: position 19,218 of record JAGFPH010010372.1, on the reverse strand, counting down.
CTATATTTAGGTACCTTAATCAAATTAAGCACGAGTTTTATTTTTAATGTTTTGTCCAAATAAAAAATCCTTTTGTTCGTTGAGCAGTTACATTACGTAATTCTAAATTAAAACTATTAAAAAGTTAATAATGATCAATGAAGGATAGTAAAAAATAATAAAATCACTAAAAATCTAACCTCCGATAATTCCGCAAGTAATAAATAAAATATTATACTGTAGGCGTGTAGGCCTACGCACGTTTTAATTTGTGAACCAAATTGAAATCCGAAATAGATTTGTTGAATTTCTTTAAAGTCAAATGTATTCTGTGGTGAACAAATATTGTTCTCACTCATAGGCCTAAGTGATAAGTTACATCGTCACATTATCTGTGACTTCTATATTTTTGTTCTTAATCGTTTCCGGGCATATGTCCAAAAATCAGAACTTCATTCATTAGAGGTTGTCAAAAAAAGTAATATTTTTTCGTAAAAAGTGTAATATTTTGACATATCTAATACAATTGCGAGTAACATCAAGATATCAAGCAAACAATCAAAAGTGCGCTGTTTGAAGGCCGATGCCAAACCAAAGTTTTTAGACATCAGTAAATACAAAAATAAAGAATTTAACAAGTAAAACATTGTTGACAACCAAAATATTTCCATTCAAATTCAACGTTTTGCGTTAAAATGTTTTATATTTTGTAGGAACCCCCCAATACCTACCAGTTATTTTGCCGACCTGGGAAGTATTGACCCCTCCCAGATGAGGTCCTGGATCCGCCACTGGTCCAAGGAAGAAAGAAATGTTATCTAACAAATAACATAGTTTAAAAAATCTTCATTATGGTGGGGTTTTTATTTTCATTCGCCATGTTGAATATAACTTAATCCTTTTAAATAGAAATGCAGTAATATCCTTATATATTATTTCTCAAGGGTATTTTTGTCGCTAAGCAAAAACTTCCTTAATTCTTCATCAACATTAATTATTATTCAAGCATCATGTTTTAAAGCTTATGTACCCCACTATTGACAAAAAATAGACAAACAGCTTAAAATTCATGTTTTCATTACAAAACATAATTTAAACAATTTTATATTATGCTTCATACGGTTGCTAACGAAAGGCTCCATCTATTAACAATCTGTTTAACTAACATGACAGCTGTTATTTAAATGTTTTACATTCTATATGCAAGTGTAATCTATCACGCAAATCAATCAAATTAAATCAATTAAATCTAATCAGTTGTCAAATTAAACCAACACGTAAATAAATAAACGTAATTTACTTAATTAAATCAATGTATTAAATCTAAGTAGGCCTACTACTAACATGCGAAATATTCGCACGGGTAAGCCAATGACATATAATTTTGATATACAAGTTTACAAGAAAAAACAATGCCGTAACCCATTTTTCTCTGCCAGTGCCACCGTTTTCGAGTTATATGCAGTAAAAGTTGGAATGGAAAACGTTATTAACAATAAAACGAGTTAAAACGGATAAAACAAAATCATAATCATGATGCATGCAATAACGAAATTTAAATAGTGATAATAATAAAAACACTAAAGCAAACTTGGCTTTACAATAATAAACTTTCAAATGAATCAAAACTCTATTTCCTAAAACAAAATTCAGAAGCTAACGTACTTTCATCTCATTTATAATAACCCCTGGGTTCTGCCCGGAATTCCTTTAGTTCAGACTCAAATCGCAATCAATTCCACGCCGAATCCAATAAACCCCATCGCAGATATGACGGGCGAAGTGCACCTGCTCTTTTCGTACATCTCCGCGAGCGGCGATGAGGAAACCTCCCGCGGGGGTCTGACACTTTGGAATCACGTGAGAAAACAATAATATTGTGTACAAAAATATATTACACAAGTATATTAAGTAAATACATTCGGTAGACAGATTTACGCTTCACAATACTTAAATTGTACTTACATAGTCTATCTTCATAAAAAAAATCTTTAATAATTTAGTAGAATCCTGGTACTATTTGTAGAAACATGTAACGCTAATGTACAAACTCAAATTTTATAGTAAGGTACGCTGTCCCCTCATATAGAAGGTTGCCTAAGCTTTGTAAAACAAACATATTTGAAAATATTTCAGCACGATTTCATTTAAAAGGTGCTGTTGTAAAATCGCCAATCCAAGATTGTATTTATTTTAGTCGAAGTCGGGTTACTGTTTTAAACAATTTAATTTGTATGATATATTTAAGGATTTCAATTAAGGAAATATTTGCTTGATGTTGAGTTCAGACAGAAAACAACCATTCTTGTTCGGTAGGAAAAGGGTCAATTATGGTAAGTCTTTAAATGGGACTGATTAATATTTCTGCTGACGTCATATCTGATAAAAAGCAGAATATAATTTTCTGAGGTTTCCACTCAGCTGGTTTTACGTCACACAAAATCGTGACGTCACAGAAAGGAAACCAAGTCAAATAGTGATTGCATTGATCAGACACAGTAATCTTTGTGTTGAGAATTAGCCGGTGTCGTACAACTATTTTAAAGTGTTTTTGTCGTAATTCTTTACTCAAAATATCCCATGGAGATCTGTTTAAAATAATCCTTTTTGAACGTTACTTAGCTACGGAAGTTTCATTTGCACAGAGACATCATCAGGCTACACGCTTGTCGTGAAAATGAAACTTCACACAACAAATACACGAGCATATAAACACAATATACATTTTAAAAATAGAAAAGACACTGAGTTCACTATATGAGTTATAATAAATATTTGTTTTTTGTACGTTTAATAAAAACCTAACCTAAAAGTTGGAAATACAAATAGTTGCTTCATAATGTGAAATCAAGTGTTAATTGAAATATTAGAGCAAACAACAATATATCTATTATTTTATTCAATTGGTTGCTATGGCAATTCATCAATCTAGGTCTAACCTAAGAATTTTTTCCGACTAAATTTACAAATATTGAAATAAAACATGTTTTTATCAAAATTAATTATAGTATATGTTACTCAGGGATAGTGAATCTTTTTATTAGTAAAACTATTTTTTCAATCGGTTCAGTAGTTCCAGAGATTACCCCCTACATACAAACAAACAAACAAATTTTACCTGTTTATAATATTAGTACAGATGTTAATTGTACATGAGTTTTTAAAGTGGAAGAGAAAAACTAACTTCGACCTAAATAAATGTTTCAAATAAATCTAGCGACCTCTCTCTCTCACCCACTCCCCCTCATTTGGTATTTTACTCGACTTCCCTGTATTTTTGTTTCATACGTATTTAATATGAGTTGAGTAGCTTCATAAACCATAGTCCTTTATAACGTCATAAGTCATAACCTCAATGCATTATACAAACCCAGTTTACAGTATTTATAACGCTAGCCATGTTATATTGCAAGCAGGAAGTGCGGTAATAGGATATTCCCTGTAGACATAAAATTATTTCAATGCAGAAGACCATTCATGCCATAAACAATGAAAACATATAACTACTGTCAGAGAATATACGTATTATGTCTCGCAACAAAGATAACTTTGTGTAAATAATAAAACGCAAGCCTACATTCATCCTAACAGTTCAAGAATTGAAAATGTAACCTAATGTTGCAATTGAATTCCCAACACTTTACCGCGCTTTCTATATTCTCATGAGAAATTAATGTATGCCCTGAGTACATACTTTGGCATACGCGACAGAATGCAAAAATAAAAAAGGTACGTGTTAATTAAAACAAATAGTACAGTACGAAATCAGTACGAAAACGAAATTTAGACGCAAACTGGAGTATAAAACAAAACAAAAAACAAAGGTCTGATTGTTGGAAATTGTTCATTATTTTCTCCAACATGTGGTAAAATGTCTCCAACAAAATAGCGTCGGGTTTGGAGTTGGGAGGGGTGGAAGTTGTTCAAAGTTGTGTTTCCTAAGTTTTTTTTGCAAATTTCTCGTAAACCCTTCACTTTAGAGCTTAGTTTGTTCTGTAACATTCAAAAAGTACGTTAAATTCGCTAAAAAAATGGTTCTATACTGTTTTTCGCTACGGTGGATAGTTTTGGAGATATGGATGGGATACATTTTTAATAATTCACCATAAATTTGCAAAAGTGATTGAGCTTATAAAATTATTGTAAAATAGCACGTTTCAAAAGGTATTTCGGAATAAAACCATTAGGACATTACAACCACCACCACAGCTATGCCCTAACTGGGAAAAGATAGGGGTGTAGCCTAAACCACACAACCCCCTCTTAGGGGTGTAATGGGAAAGGAACGTGGGGGAACGGCACTCACGTGCTTTTCTTGAAAATTAAATATTTATTTTAAAATGTACATTTTGTTTGCTTGAAAATGTACTTATTGGTTGTATTTAATAACAGAATATGAGTTAAGAATAATTTCCCATCGGTAAAAAATATAAAGCTAAAGATGGGGAGCGAAGGGTACTGTTTCAAATTATAAACAACTAATACGTAACAGATATTGCACTAAACAAATCAAAGTTCGTCAGGTTCTTAAACAAGTTTTTAGTAATCATTTTTTATTTATTTATTTTTTAAACATTTATTTGTAACTCTCTCCAGATGCAATACATATACAAAATATCAACATATCTATTATAGCTATTTTATACCCTATAAATCAGTAAGAGAAAAAAAAATAAAAGTCAACAATAGATAAAGTGAACCTTGACTTGTATCATATTCTTAAATATAAACACTTTCGCCCAATCGCACTTACACACCTACACATAAAACTAATATACACCGCTTAATACAATAACATTTTCTTATTTAAACCCAAAGTAAAAACACATTTACTTAGATAAAAAAATATAATACACTTAAAAAAAACTATACGTTACTCTAAAAGAGAAAAAAACAAAAACAAAGAAAAACACCCTATTCCCCTAAAGGTATAACCCGCTTTGAGTATAGACACTCGTACATTTTGCGAAAAATAAATATGACAGCAGTAAGACAAAAATTTACGAAAAGATATTATAGCTCCTAAATCAAAAATTATAATTTACAAAGAGTTCTTTCAGAAATTATTTCCCCCCAAAAAATATCGGCGACATTCTACCCAAAAATTAACAATATACATTAATTAATTAAAAGTGCATTTGATCAAAAATTTAAACATAAAGTGTAAAAGTGCTGAGTGACCAATTAAAACCAAAATTTTAATCAAACGATAAATTTAATAAAACGTAAATGTCCTAAAATTTCGTATGAAGGTGAAAGTTAAGTGTCTGGAATTGAAACTAATGTGTATCCCAAAAATGTCTGTAAGTAGTCTAATTTTCATTTACACGTAGAGCAGAACTCGAAATGTATATTGTGAAACAAGTACAAGGAGTAGTATACCTTCAAAATTAATTTGTAAGGAATAAACCAAACCATATCCGAATACATTTAAGCAACCAATATTGTTTAAATTAAGGATTTTGTTTACATATCAGATTATAATTGTAACGATCAGCCATTATAAAATTGTTTGATTGTGTACAGTTTCTAGGCTATACAAAATCTCTTAGCTTAGGAGAAGTTCCAAAAGTGTGATAAATTTGCATACTTAAATGTTGAGACAACAGTAGACAAACTAGTTAAAGATAATAACAGCATCTACATAGAATATTGTTGTATTTACTGTGTATGTACAGGATGCCGGGTTGAACAAACCAATTATTACACATAACTTGACTATTATCGTCCATTCGATTGTTTTGACAATTACACTATACGATCGGGAATCAAAAGAGCTACAAAAAAGGTACCTTGATATTTTTTGTTAAATATACGGTTTTTTTAGTAATTTAGGTTTGAAATATTCTAGCACCCGCCATTTTGAAAAGCAGATTGTATATAATCGCTTATTTTTTTAGGATAGATCATTGTTAGGTTAAACTTCATGCTAAGTTTGAACTGAATCAGTAAAACATTTCTTCAGCTATGAATTATTTTGTAAAAATAAACAAAAATGCCGATATCTGAAAAGCGAATCATTTTCGGGCCTATATAATTTTTATTTCCTTATTTTTAGCTATACAATGAACTACCGTACAGTTCTGGATCACCCGGTATATTGTTAGTCAGTATTATATTATCAAATTGAAAGCAATTTTTACACGTGGAGACAGTATAAATTGTGGGCAACAAAACCCACTAGAACAACAGCTTTTAATTCACCTGAGTCCACGAAAGTGGTTTTTGGGTTAATGTCTGGCGAGGGAATATTTTGCTGCTTGTGTGATTGTGACGCCATAGGTTACCATAGCAACCAGGCTCCCTGCTTCCCTACATGGGCGGTGATCATATCATGGCAGTTAATAATACACAATTATTACATATTACAAAAATGTGAGTGAATTTTGTTTTGTTTTTCGTTTGACAGTGTTTAAGTATTTAAACACGTTTAAGTGTTTATTGTTGAAGTAATGCGACGATATTGTTGAGAGTAACTTTCGCACGTTTTTTTGGGTTAAATTGAATATATATTTTTTGGGATTTCGTATAGAATAGAACAATTATAAAAACATAACCCTATTACTATGATTTTCCTGTCTTTCTGATTGTGAATCATTGATGAATATCTTTGCCAATGTTAAAGCTATCGAGTCACTTTAAAGGCATAGCCTATAAATTCACTCGTCTACGAATAGTTCACGAGTTATCAGTAAATAGTTAATTGCCATTACTAAGTGTGATTAGTAATTTGTTTTTTTAGTCTAGTAAGGGTTTGTTTGGCAGGCCACATGGCGCTCCTTTAAATCACTGTCGTTTTTGAAAATACGTACTAAACCATGGCATACAAGTTTATTTCCGTTATTATTATTACTATTATCTTATTTTTTTTCAAGTGTGTAGCCTAGACAAACTAGGATATTCGTTTTCAAAAATTGGGAAAATTATAAATGTTTTTAATTCATTTCTGAGTGGAGCATGAACACTTTGGAAAAAAAACACACACACAAACTGTTTGTTATTTACTGTTTTTTTTTTTTTTTTTTTTTTTTTTAAATAATACTAAACAAAGCATTATCGTGCAGAAAAAAAGTAAAAAAAAAACCTTCGAGTATTTTCGAAAACTAAAAAATTTTAACATTTTGCCATTTTTTAATTCATATTTTCACCACACAACCTAGTTCGTCAAGGTGGTGGTAGTACTCATTCGTTACAGAATACAGCTCTTTACAACTTCGAGTATTGTGGATTCTGCCCTGAAATCCTTCGCATTCCTGCAATTTTAATAATACATTGGATGTGGCGCTCAAATTTTAAATATTTTAATACTGCGAAATGTTTAAGAATGTACCCCCTCCATCCACTTGTCACATCTATGACTAATAGTGTTTTACAGATTTTGTTTAGCGGAGTAAAATACTCAGAAAATGATAACACACGTTTTAATGTTCCTTGTTAATTGACGCACAAATTCATATCAGCCCAAGTTAATGTTGATACAGTGTTAATCTAACGTTGGCATTGTTCGTAATCTTTGTTGAAGGAACCGCGCTAACTACTTGCTTCGCGTCACAGGTACAATGGAACCGTTGAATCGTTTATAATCCTTAACACCAAACTTTAAAGACAACGTGTTATGTCGTTATTTTATGGGTGGCTCCTCTAATGCATATGTCTCTTAAAGTCAATTGTACGTTATGATCGCACATCTGGAATATTCTTTATGAATTTTTGTGATCTCACATTTGGAATATTGTTTCTGAATTTTTGTGATCACACATTTGGAATATTCTTTCTGAATTTGTGTGATCGCACATTTGGAATATTCTTTCTGAATTTTTGTGATCACACATTTGGGATATTCTTTATGCATTTTTGTGATCACACATTTGGAATATTCTTTCTGAATTTTTGTAATCACACATTTTAATATTCTTTATGCATTTGTGTGATCACACATTTGGAATATTCTTTCTGAACTTTTGTGATCTCACATTTGGAAAATTCTTTCTGAATTTTTGTGATCGCACATTTGGAATATTCTTTCTGAATTTATGGGATTGCACATTTGGAATATTCTTTCTGAATGTTTGTGATCATACATTTGGAATGTTCTTTCTGAATTTTTGTGATCTCACATTTGGAATATTCTTTCTGAATTTTTGTAATCACACATTTGGGATATTCTTTCTGAACTTTAATGTTATTGTCATGTCTTACAAAACTTGAATTATTTTAAAGATAAAAATCAAATAACATTTTATAAATCGCTGAAGTTGTCACCTCGATTTGGGAACTTGACAGTATTCATTAATCGCAAAGTTTTAACCAGTTGCTTGTCGATGGCTTACGGTGAAACATGAGTAGCAGTAAGGTTAATGTAAGTGAAACAAGTTGTATTGTTTCAGCTAAGACGGAGTTACACATACTAACAAGAAAACGAATACCTACAACAATAGACAGAGTGTGGGAAATGGGACCATTACACCAAAAGTACGGCCAAATACCTTGGAATTGCTCCGAATTCCAAGCTATTACATTTGCAACATATCAGGGATGTTACCACAGCTAAACGAAGAATATTGAAGGCCAAAATAAGGAAGAGGGAAAATTTTGATGAAGCCAGCTCACTCAATGATGCTATATGTAGTTTAAATATGGGCAGATTCTGTCCTTCAAAAGAAATACAGACACTGCCTAGCATTTATCCTGAGAAGCACGGCGTCTGAAGCAGCGGTCTTAGCTATCACCATAGATTTGCTGCCTATGGAGAGAACAGATATACACAACAGAGCCTGCCTCGAATGTTGAATGGAGCACAGCGGCCCTTGCCGACAGAACCCAAGGCAGAAGAGATGGGATGAAGAGATTTAAGGAACCGTCTCATCCCGCTATGTTCAGAAAAAGCGTGGGGATGAAAACTTTGTCCTCACTCAACTACTGACAGGGCGCGGATATTTTAGAAATTTTCTAAGATTGGGAAAGTTACATCGCCAAAATATAAGATGTGTGGAGAAAAGAGACGCTGCTCACACCATCTTTAAATGCAGTAGATAGGACACGGAAAGGAATGACTGTTTTCCGTTGCGAGGGTTGTGGCAGCGAATAACATAGTGCATGAAACCAAGGTGGAGCGATTGCGCAATTTTTAAGAGCTGTGCTAACAAGCAAAAAGAATGAAAATAACCAGGAAGAATAACAAAAAACGAGAAGAACCCTGAACTGAAACTCGTGGCCCAGGGATGCATTTTCTCTGGGTAATTTAACGTTCGCAAAGGATAGGAAGAATAACAAAAAACGAGAAGAACCCTGAAATAAAACTCGTGGCCCGGGGATGCGTTTTCTCTGGGTAATTTAACGTTCGCAAAGGATTGGAAGAATAACAAAAAACGAGAAGAACCCTGAACTGAAACTCGTGGCCCGGGGATGCGTTTTCTCTGGGTAATTTAACGTTCGCAAAGGATTGGAAGAATAACAAAAAACGAGAAGAACCCTGAACTGAAACTCGTGGCCCGGGGATGCGTTTTCTCTGGGTAATAGAACGTTCGTAAAGGATTGGAAGAATAACAAAAAACGAGAAGAACCCTGAACTGAAACTCGTGGCCCATGGATGCGTCTTCTCTGAGTAACTGAACGTTCGTAAAGGATTGGAAGAATAACAAAAAACGAGAAGAACCCTGAACTGAAACTCGTGGATCATGGATGTGTCTTCTTTGAGTAATAGAACGTTCGTAAAGGATTGGAAGAACAACAAAAAACGAGAAGAAGCCTGAACAGAAACTCGTGGCCCATAGATGTGTCTTCTTTGAGTAATTGAACGTTCGTAAAGGATTGGAAGAATAACAAAAAAACGAGAAGAACCCTGAACTGAAACTCGTGGCCCATGGATGTGTCTTCTTTGAGTAATTGAACGTTCGTAAAGGATTGGAAGAATAACAAAAATCGAGAAGAACCCTGAACTGAAACTCGTGGTCCAGGGGTGCGTCTTCTCTGGGTAATTGAACGTTCGTAAAGGATTGCCTCTTTCTCTCACAAAAAATAAATATATTTACTGTGTTACAACGTTAAAACTTGTAATGGTTTAACGACTTTGGTAAATGTGGTAGTTTAAACGACTGACAGTAAAATTCTTGCTCTGTATGCCATCTGTATTGCTTAAACTGCCATTACATTGCCATCAAAGCGACAAGGTATTTAATGTCAACACAAAGTACATTTGTGATATTGCATACCCGCATTCTCAGTACGGCATAAACCTACATACTCTATATCATGACATACAGCATAACCCTGAGGCAAAACAGTCCATCTGACCAGCCAGTAAGGTAAGCCGTATCGCCTTGATAATTCCCTTCGCATAATTACTACACCAAAACACACAGTTTCAAAATTAATTAACGTACCTCATACGGAACACTGCAGCTTAGTGCTGGGACTAGATTGCGTTGTATTAGGATTTCAATCTTCTGGAAAAGCCTTTTATTCGCCAATTTCGCGACGAAATTAGTCAGTAATTAAGCCTATCTTCCTTTGCAATCTGTTAAAACAAGACTTCCATATTTTAACAAAGTAAACGACACCATATTCTACACAGAGGGTCAATATTATAAATTTCAAACTTTGCAAAATAAAATTATAAATAAATAAAAATGTACATTATACATTTTTTAGCAATTATTATATACAGGGTAATTCAGAACTATACTGCAATGTCTCGGTAGCTTATTTAATAGCTAATAAACGGTATCAGTTAACTGACACAAACTTTCTCCCAACTTACTGTAGTCAAAATAATAATGTTTTTAATCATTTCATTTTTTACTACTTTTTAGAACAAAACGAAAAAATAATATTCTACCTACGTCAATGGTATAAAAAAGTTATTGTCCCAGGCGGGATTCGATCGCGCGACCTTTGAATTACTGGCCGTGCTCGCTACCGTGGTGCTACCCCGTGCGGCCGCCACCGCAATGCTAGATTGACAACACAAACTTGTTTATTTTAAAACATTTCCCCATAATTATAAAACGCCGAAGTTTTGATAAAAGCGGGTGGTGTCATTTTGTTTGGAATCTTAAGCACTATAAATACTGAAAATTTGATCAAAATCGTTAGAGCCGTTTTTGAGAAATTTGCATTTTTGTCGTTTTTATGGGTTTTTAGGGGTAAATTACCCTTAAAAATTAAAAATTCCAAAAAATGAAAAAAACTCCTGGAGATATTAGGGTTTAGTACCTACATACCAAATTTCATGAAAATCGGACCAATAGTGTCCTCTCTGGTCGTGTATACATACAGACAGACTGACAGACAGACACCACTCTAAAAACACTTTTTTGGATTCAGGGAGCACCAAAACAAAAAATTCCACTAAAAATATGTTTGGGTTCAGGGAGCACCAACACAGATAATTGCACTAAACAATTTTTGGGGTTCTGGGAGCACCAAAACAGATAATTCAACTGAAAATTCAAATTCGAACATTTTTACGAAAACAGTACTTTCTCCATATACTACGTATAGGGTGGAGAAAGTAAAAAGGAGAAATAAAGTTCTCATAAACATAGGCCCGAAAACGCTTCGTTTTTAAGATATCGTTTTTAGTGGAATTATCTGTTTTGGTGCTCCCTGAACCCAAAAATATTTTTTG
>JAGFPH010010371.1:30345-40458 GCA_018207615.1 Philaenus spumarius | reverse complement strand
ACCTAATGAACGAAATTCAATGGTTATTTCTTTAGCACAAAAATCCTGCTAGGGCGCTCGTAGGAGGACACCGGGTCGGTCGGCCCAAAACAATGCTATTGTTGTGAAACCGACCGCCCGGCCACCCTCATGCCTGCGGTCATTGTCACCACCTCCCTTAAATTCTTAGAAATATTTCGGTCCAATACAAATATTATAATTTGAACCACTAATCGAATATAAACAAGTGACGGCTCAATCTTTTCGCAAGATTAAGACCAATAAGAGAAAACTTGAATCACAATCCTACGACTCTCCGTTGACGAGCTAGTTGGTTATTACAATATACTACCTTGTTTACATATAATATTCAAGTATCTGTGTAGTTGAGCAAGTTGAGTTGTCTGTGTTGAAAAAAACATGTGATTGCCAAACAGGAGACAGCGTTTAGGTTATGTTGTGTTTTGGAATTATAATAGTGAATCATAAGTAGTGTGGTGTCATTTTCTAGTGATTGTAGTTTTATTTTAGTTCTAAAATGACTAAGGCAAAGGGTGTTTTTAAAAAACGTGTGTTTAGAGTCAAAAAATATAAGAAGCCTATGACAATCGCTGTGGACCAAATGCGGGAACTACAAACTAGCTCTTCAGAAGCAATTAGTCCTAGGCCTACAACTCCCATCACAATTCCAATTCCTGTAAGCTCTTCTAGGATGAAGCTAACTTAGCTAACTTCCAATGAAAAACAATTTGATGACTTTCAAGGTAATACTAAGAATATAATTTTATTGTATACATGTATACACTCAGATCAATGTTTAGCAATGTTTTATGTAAGTGCGGGGCTCAGTTATGCTGTCGGAAGCTAGGTGGGACAAAGGTCACAGATGAAAAATCTATAAAAGGAGCAGGACGACTGACCGACAAGGTAATAGATGAGCTACAATCCTATTATGGGAATGCCATAAGAGGTACTCAGGCAATTTGGGAAAAATGCACAAGGCAATGTGGGCTACGTATTTCCACCGACTTGCCACTCACGCGTTGTGTCCTCCTGCTCCAGATACCTGGTGCAGGTATAGAAAAGATCCGGCTGGCCATAGACACAAGAAGTCACTCCGAGAAGTCATCATGAATCAAATTAAACCTATTTACAGAGATCTAAGTAATAAAGAGCTCCTGAAAAAAAAAATGTCTACATGGGCGTACACAAAATTGTAACGAGTCGTTTAACAATATTATCTGGAGCCGTCTGCCCAAAGCCCACTTCATCGGTAAAAATACTCTAGACCTAGGACTTTGGGATGCTGTGATATCATTCAATGATGGAAATGTGGGTAGAATTAAGGTGCTCTAAGAACTAGGTGTTAAGAACTTAGGCCAATATACAATTGCAGATTTTAACGACACTCGTATAAAACAAGCCGACCGAGCAGCGGAAGGCATGACCAAGGAGGCCAGAATAAAGGAAAGGAGACAGAACCTAGTACAAGAAGAGAAAAATGAAGTTGACTACTGCCCAGGAGGGTTTTAACTTATATAAGTAATAAATTGTGCCTGGTTTGTTACTAAAAATTTAATTTATTAACTTTTCCTAGGATTTTCGGAATACAGTATTTTTTTACACAAATGACCAGATATCTCAGCAACTACTAAGGCTACAGACTTGAAATTTTTACTAAATATCGTAAATGTAATTGTAAACATGTGGTATTAACCTAATGTCAATTTAATTATAAATAAATGAATACAAAATATTTTGTGTATGAAGACATGTTTTTTTGGCCTATTATTTATAAAAACCATAAATCAAATGTTTTTTTTTATTTTTTAAATTATTTTACTACAGTGTACTCCAAACATAACAATAACAAAGGCCTGAAAATTTCATCTTCCTATTTCAAGTACATCTTGAAAAACCGGTCACCAATATAGACAATTTAACATGGGTGGGATACAAGACATGTTTAAGTCCCCGATTGTAAGGTCTTCGCTTTAGTGTTTTATTTAATTTATTGATTATATTAATTATTTTCAAAATTGTTTCCTTATTCTATGGACTTATTAATTCCAATAATGTTAGTTTTATGCAATTTTTTAGACATCCGCACCAGTTTGGAATTAGTATCGATAATATTGCTTAAAACTGTAAAAAATTTGGAAAGTGCAACATTTTCATCCGGCATTTTGGAATTGTAATCACAATAAAATTTACCCAATTCCATCTTTCTTAATCGAAATCGATTGATATTAAATGCAATTAATATCGATTGAGATAATATCATAACGCATAGTTAAGAAAATGTGTTTACCAAACAATACACTGCTGTGCTCGATAATTATGACAATATTTGGAAATGTCTATATTGACACCTAAGCGTAGTTGGCTGATCTTGAAATAAAGAAGATATTTGGGTAAAATAAATACTATTTTATTCGTAAATACTTAGCAGTCAACCAATGGGGAAGCTATGTCAAATTTATAAGTGTATAATTTGATGCAATTGAAACCATTATTTTAAAAACAAAAATAATTCATAATCCATAATTAAATAATTTTTGCCACAACATTTGAATTTTAAATACTTTCCTACTCGTATAGATGTTATAAAATTCTAACTGGAAACCTACCCAAAATTACTTGGCTATTTGCGGCGTTAGCAGGTAGAAAACTCAAGACTGCATGTATAGGGTTGGGATGGTACCGAAATCGTGGTTATGGCTTTAGTTACAAAATAAGGCCATAAATATTTTGACTGACAACTTATTTCCTCTTGAAATATTTATTGCATAGGCTAGCTATTCAGACAAAGTGGAAGTATTTTGTCAAGAAACTTAAAGTGTTTATTGGAATGCCATAAACGTGTACTCAATATTCCCACGTGTGACTTGCACTTTTAGCAGGTAAAAAGGATTCGTTATTGTTAACGAAATCCGTCTTATAACTTTAGTTTCAAAATCAAGGCCGGGCATTTTTGACGCACAACTTAACCAGTCCTGAAATATTTACTATTGCATTGCCAAAATATGCTAACAAAGTAAAAGTATTTTTGGCAAAAAACATATTGTGTCTATTCTTGGACGATTTACGTACTATCCACTGTTGCATCAAATTCAAATTTTAATTCTGCAGAGTTTTAAGGCTTGGGTCCCTGAATTCAAAACGAGGACGTTGGCAACCCATTTCAATGTGAAAATAACCTAAAAAAACTTAACTATGCTGACGTGAATTTTTAACTCGGTAAATGTGTACAATTATAAAACTGTAGGCCTATTTGATAAAATTTTGTATTTACGTACGTTATCCTATTACTTTAAATGAGCAATTTTTGTATCTATCTATGTATCTGTCGCTCTATCTGGATCTCGAAAACGGCTCTAAGGATTTTGATGAACAATTGCATATAGGGGTTTTTTGACGTCAGAAATCGAATGCGCTAGGTCTTATGTCTGCAAAAACGCCCATAAACTGTGAAAAATGCGCAAACAATTTCAACTCTGAACTTCTTTTTATACCACCTTTAAATATATACCACCTTTAGTATACATACATATAATCAAAGGATGATTTGATTATGCAAATTTTCAAAATGACGGCCGTGTAAAATTTGTATTGACAAATAACTCGAAATAATTGTTTTCGTCAATGAGAAACGAAATGATTTAAAATTATTGTGAATAGCTTAAATTATAACCACGTTATAGAAAAAACATTAGAAATTTAAATTTAATTCAGTTAACCTGTTGAAATGAAGTAATACTAAAATGTTTAGGGCATTAATAAATAACACTGTAACTCGCTAAGTTTTTTGTCGATACTATTTTATCTTTAAACTAAGATACATTTTAAAACATAAGTTTTTAATTAAAAAAAACAAAATAATTGGTCTTTCTTCCCTGTACAGGGACGTTATTCATATGGATCTGAAAATCAAATTTGTTAACACATTTATATGTTTTAGTCACAGCACTACTTTAAGCTATTTAAAACATGTATAAGCAGGTTTGTAAATATGTTATTTCTTGCACGAAATCTTACGAATACAAATTACATCAACTTTCTTAGTTTGACAATCACAGGGAAATAACTTTAATAAGATAAAACAAATTTTAATTTGGTTCAGAAACTTCTATTTTTGTCTAAGTATGTGAATTATGATTGGCAGAAGCTAAACACAACGAAACAGCTGATATTGCAATACTTTCGGTTTATAGTTAAGTTAATAACAATATTGTAAAAAATAAATAAATACTAGCTGAACCGTGCAAATATTTCGCAAGTTAGGAGTAGGCCTAGTTACCTGATTTAATACATTGATTTAATTAAGTAAATTACGTTTAATTTGAACAATTAAGCTCCATATAAAAAGTAGGAAACACATCTAAAAAGACAATTTCCATCACCAATTATACGTTTAACCTCCACGACTACTATTGAACTAGCAGACATAAGACCTAGAACATTCGATTTCCGACTTCAAAAAGCCCCTATATGCAAATTTTCATCAAAATCGTTAGAGTCGTTTTCGAGATCCGTGACAGATACAAAGATAGATACAAGAATTGCTCATTTAAAGTAATAAGATTAAGCAACAGCAAAATTAAACTTAACCTACTTCAATAAAGTAAATTACAACATAAACAAACCATGTTATGATAATAAAACATGTGCTGTTATAATCTGCTGGTCTGTGCTATTCAGTTGATCAGTAAAAACAATTTAATAAATAGAAAATATTTTAAATTCCATTTTTAAAACATTAACTGAAGGATTAGTAAAATTTTAAGGCAAATGATCAAATATAGCGTTAATTACCTTGCATTTAACACAAACCGCAGTCAATCGGTCCAATAGAACTCCAGATAACAGTCGGAATAGGCTTAAAACTTTACCCAATGTTAAATTGCCATAAGAGGTTTAAATTTAAAGTAAATTTCGTTAATTTGAACGATTAAGTCCCATATAAAAAGTAAGAAACACATCCAAAAAGACAATTTCCATCATTAATTATACGTTTCACCTCCATAACTATTGAAATATAAACAGAAAAACATAATTAAGCAACAGAAAAATTAAACATAACCTACTTCGATAAAGTATATTACAACATAAACAAACCATGTTATGATAATAAAACATGTGCTGTTATAATCAGCTGATCTGTGCTATTATATATGTCCAATAATACTCCAGATGATAATAAAACATGTGCCGTTATAATCAGCTGATCTGTGCTATTCCGTTGATCAGTAATCAACATGTTAATGAATAGAAAATATTTTAAATTCCATTTTTAAAATATTAAATGAAGGCATAGTAAAATTATAAGGCAAAAGGGCAAATATAGAGTTAATTACCTTTCATTTAACACAAACTGCATGTCAATCGGTCCAATAGAACTCCAGGTAACACTTGGAATAGGCTAAAAATTTTACTCCATTTTAAATTGCCATAGGAGATTTTCATTTCCGTTTTTAGAAAATTTAGTGGGGTAACAGCTGAAATCCAAGCAAAATGGGCAAATATACAGCTTGCAAATAGACTAAATAGACCTTTAATTTGGTGCGTGTATATCGGTCCAGTAAAAGTCGAAATTTCACTCGGATTACAAAAAATCTTTTCAAATTAATATATAGATAATTGAGCTTGACTTGTGAGAAGATACACTTGATAGAGTAAACTTAGAACACAAATTCTCACAACTAATACGTTTATTAACTCAAAAGCGTTTCAAAGACAAAGTCTCCATCTTCAGTGATGCACGAACTACAATAGTCAAACTATAACTCAATTTTTATAAATAAAATATAAAATACAAATTAGAGTTATAGTTTGACTGTTGTAGCTCGTGCATCGTGAAGATGGCGACTTTGTCGTTGGAACGCGTTTGAGTTAATAAACATATATTAGTTGTGAGATTTTGTGTTCTAAGTTTATTCTATCAAACAATATTGTTATTGAGTCCGAGTTCATTAGAAAAAAAAATAAAAGTGAAATTTAAAATACTGGACAATAAAACATCAAAATTTATTTAATTTAATCCTAAAATTGTTTAAATCTATATATACAGTACTAATACTTGTTACAATACCGTGACTATTTAGTTCCTAATTCGTTTATAACTGAAGTTGATTTGAGCTAATTTGTATCTGTTTAGTCCTGAGTTGGCACTTATAATTAAAGAATCGGTAGAATTAAAAAATTTTCCAGGCAACATTGGATAGTACGGAAATTGTCCAAGAATAGACACAATATGTTTATTTTTACAATATTACTTTCCTTATTGGCACATGTTGGTAATGCCAAGTAGATAAATAGTCTGTCCCAATTTCTGGCCTTGTTTTTTGAAACTATCTTCATACCAATTATTTCG
The DNA here is from genome assembly GCA_018207615.1 of Philaenus spumarius. NCBI lineage: Eukaryota > Metazoa > Arthropoda > Insecta > Hemiptera > Aphrophoridae > Philaenus > Philaenus spumarius. The sequence continues at coordinate 34,106 of JAGFPH010010371.1, read as the reverse complement.
TTAAGGGTCGGCTCTAGTAAAACAGAAAGCAACCTTCGACTCCCTATAGCGGCGGTAGGTTACGCGGACATTGCTCATCCTAAATCCATTAAAAACCCACAATTATTCAAATAGCGTTTTTTTAAAAATACCAAACTCTTGGGGACAAAATTATTAATCCGAATAGCGTGGTAATTTTTCGCTATAATTAATAGTTACAACGTAAAAAATATTTAAAATCACCCTATAGCGGCGGTAGGTTACAAGGTCATTGCTCAGCCTAAATCCATTTAAAACCCGCAATTTTTCAAATATCGTTTTTAAAAAAATACCAAAATCTTGGGGACGAAATTCTTCAGGCGAATGGCTTTGTAGTTTTTCGCTATAATTAATAGTAAAAATATAAAAAATATTTAAAATCAATGTTTTAAATTGTTAATAAATATTAAACAAAATATTTTTCTTAATTTTTAAAAAGCCATTTGCATGCATATTGACCACAGCTTTAAAATGACATATCGTTTATAATTTTCCGATCAAAAATAAAGGAAAAATTTGGATTTTAATTTAACATTGGTCTTATGGAGTGTCAGCCAACATGGCCGACAGCTAGAGCCGACCCTTAACTCATCCCAACCCTTTTTGCCAGTTAAAAGGGCAAATAACACATGGTATTGTGGGTAGGTTTCATGTAATTCCAAAACGTTATTTTGTTAAAAGCAATAAGTTTCTTGTCAAAAATACTTAATAACTTAGTCTTCATGATTTACTTAGACTAAAGTAAAAATTGGTAGCTTTAAGTAATATTAAAAATAAAACTCGTAATTAGTAAACAATAACTTTTAAATTGTTTTATAAACTTTTTTAAATCTATACACTTAAAAAAAATCAAATTAAATTTAAAATCATAAATTTTACATTTTTTCATAAAGGAAACTTAAATTCACAAAAAATTGTATGTTTAAAAGTTATAAAGGAAACAAATATATAAAATGAGACTAAATGCAATCTCCTTTGTCTCGTATGGTTTTTGATCAAGTAATTCACAAAATATATATTTATAGCAAAATATTTCTACATATATTATATGAATGTTGTTTTCGATCTCTAAAACAAAGAGGCCAAAAACGTGAATTAATGTAAGAAATTGAAAAATATTAATATTATTTAATATTGCTATTTATGTTAAAAATGATCAAACCATTGAAGTTGAATATCGAAAAAGCTGTTTAGTGTACACATTATTATATCTCACTGAAAAATATAACATTAGTGTTTCATTGAGATGTGGCAACAATGTAACAAAGAACACAAATAAGCTACAACAAACCCAACGTTCGAGACAAATTAATAACAGTTCTGTTTATAAAAATATTGAAAATTGGCTAATTGGCAAATTCGAATTTTTTTGGTGGAGTTCTTTAGCTATATACAATGGATTTGTATATAGCCACCAATTTCACGTTCATACTAATCTATGATATAGAACTCCAGATTTTATACGAATCGACTATTGTAGACTCCTTCAATAAGCTCCAGCAACCGGAGGTCAAGAAATTTTCGGAGGTCTTAACAAGTAGTAATTTAGTAGACGGGGGAGGTCTGAAACCAGTTTAACATACATATATATATATATATACATATATATATATGAATTTTAATGACACCCCAAAACGTGTTCTGGGGACCATGATCGGTGCTCATTTGCTACTCCCGACCTTGGGTCTCACCATAAGGGCCACTGCAATAGCTCATTTTTCCTATGGAAATTCGCTAAAAAAAGTTCATTCCAAAATAGCGGATCCAAGATTGGGGACAAAAATTTCAAAGTCACCAAAAAGTGGTTCTTTTATGGTTGTGAATAACTGCTTTTACTTTTATCTCATAAGACGCGAACATTTGAGATATTAAGCTGTTCCCGGACTTTTTAAACATCCTGTATATGTATTCGGTTCAACATTGTTTTTATTTTGATTTAGATTTTTTCCATACCCAACTCTACTTAGTGGGATATTTTAAACCGTTTCTATTGTACAATAATGTTTGTGATACGCTGCCTCGTATATTCCGTAACTATAGAAACCGTGGTTGCCAACGCTTATTAAATATTTCTAGAATTTGACTAAATATTATGTCATGTTTCCACGAAGCAGGGAGTTTGTATAAATTGAAATGTTTGTCCGTGAAAGATTACTAATTGTATAAAATAGTAAATGTTCTGGTAAGTAGTGTATTAATTAAAGTAGTCAATATTTGAATAAAACAACTTAGTATTTGTATTTCTCTATAAATAATGTTATTAAGCTAAGTGCATTAGGAGTAATGAGTTTTGTCATGACAACAGGACTTGTCGAGACTAGGTCAAATCCACAAAGGACAGGGAACGACATGAGCACTTTGAAAATGGATAATAGTTTATTTCAAGGTCGGCTAGACTGTTTAAATTTATCTCTTGAAAGGTTTTAGTAAGCATAATTTATCACTCAAGTATTGGAGTTTCCATGTCTGGCTACAATTTTGATTGTAAGGAAAAATGTAGTCTTAAATATTATTCAATGTAGATATCTGCAGTTTGAATATACGTCCGGTTCAGATAACGATTTTCTTATAATCATGAATATAAATCTTTGTCAATTTCTCATTCGGTCTCGCTATTCTTACTTTCTTTGTTTCTCTCTATATTTCTTTTGTGTTTTTCTTTTCTTCGTCTACCTGTCGTACATCTTCTCGAAGCAAAACAATCAATTCATTGCATGCATAAATCATATTATAGATTCCGATGGCCTTGAATCCCTAAAGGAATTGGTGTCATGGCACACATTTTTTAACTTCCCGCTAAGAAAATTGAAAATTTTCTAAAATCGGGGAGTTATTGGTTTCACCCCGTTTTTCGAAAATCGAGTATTCATCAGATCTCGACGTTTTGAGGTCCTAGGAATCTTCCCTGACCACTCCCGAGAGGGTGTCACCTTGTCTGTATGTATGTGTGTGTGTATGTAAGTATGTGACCCGCTTATAACTTTTGAACGGCTTAGCCGATTGGATCCTACCAAACGGCGTTCTAAAGAGTTCCATCAAACTTAGATTTCCTGAAAATTTCAACTAATTCGGACCGGTAGGTTCTGAGAAATTTCGAAAAAACTAAGAAATAAAATTTTTTCAAATCAGGTTATTTTGGAATAACTTTTAAACGGCTTTACCGATCAATTCCAAAATCTAATCAGCTTTTAACCTTGAAAAGCGACGTCGATCGCTACCAGTCCGGTAAAAATCGGTTAATTCGTTCGTGAGATATCGTGAACGAAAGAAAATCAAAAAAATGTTTTTTCTCAATTTCTCCGAAATTTATCATCAGAAAATTTTTTTCTCGATTCTTTCAATGGACTCGAAAAACTGCATCGATTGCCGCAAATCGCATAAAAATCGGTTGATTCATTCGCGAGATATCGTGAACGAAAGAAAATCAAAAAAAGTGTTTTTCCTCAATTTCTCCGAAACTTTTCATCTGAAAAAATTTTGTTGTTGATTCTTTCAATGGACTTAAAAAACTGCATCGATTGCCGCAAATCGCATAAAAATCGGTTGATTCATTAAAAATTTCCAAAAATAGTGTTTATCAAACTTTCATCATACTTTTGTAATTAAACTTAGCGAGAAGTTACAGGGATGACCTTTAGGGTCAATCGTTTTCCAATTTTTTTTTCATGTAAATTTATACTTCAATAAGTTAGAACTGTCTCTTGATTGTTTGTTTGTATGTAGGGGGGGGGGGGGGGGGGGGG
>JAGFPH010010371.1:0-30245 GCA_018207615.1 Philaenus spumarius | reverse complement strand
AATTCATTTTGTTAAAACATCATTTTTTATTTAAATATTTGTAATTTTAGTCGGAACAAATTGTTAGATTGGGCCTAGTTTGATGAACCAACACGTATTTCTTGAATTTATTTACATTCATTACCGTAGCAACTAATTAAATAAAATAACAGATGAAACATCTGTTTGCTCTAATACTTCCATTAACAGCTGATTTCAAACTTTGAAGCAATTATTTGTATTTCTAGCTTTTAGGTTATGTTTTTATTAAAGTGTAGGCCTTAGCCTTCCTGGTTCTTTTAAACTTTATTATAACTACTGTTATAAAATATTTGATTAGCACATTTACCGTCTTAGTTTTGGGGTTATTATTAATCCAACACCTTTATTATAAAGAAAATATAACATGATTGTGTGTATAGAAGATTCCAACGGGATTGGCGTGTGGAGCAATGGTATTGGCGTGTGGAGCAATGGTATTGGCGTGTGGAGCAATGGTATTGGCGTGTGGAGCAATAGTATTAAATAATTAAGTATCCAATAATAAATAAATGCACAGTAGAAGGTCTGAAACTACCATCTTGAGAGTTTTACAATTATTTGTTGAAACGTTTGTTAATAGACTTGTTTAATTGATGAAATCTATAAACTGTATGAAGCTACAACACATTTATTTTTAGCTTACGACTATTGATTTTCAACATCTTAATAAATATTATTTTAATTCTTACATTATGACAACATTCGGAAATAGTTTAAAGATAAATAAATGTAAATTAGTCTTGTTGTAAACTTAATAAGTAATCTGTTTACTTCACGTATTAGAAAATATGAAGACTGCGATCAATTATTAGCGAATTTCCATAGGAAAAATGAGCTATTGCAGTGGCCCTTATGGTGAGACCCAAGGTCGGGAGTAGCAAATGAGCACCGATCATGGTCCCCAGAACACGTTTTGGGGTGTCAACAAAATTCATATATATGTATATATGTGTTCGCACTCTAGCGGCCGCATTTTAAGTCCGATTTGGTTCAAATTTGGTGCACGTGTTGGTAGTCTATGTGGCTCGGACGAGTTCGTTAGCTAAAATAATCCAACAACCGGAAGTACGTTTTTTGACCGGAAGTAACTATTTTTTTAGTCTTTTCTGAAAATGTAAATGTAGGATGTTATTCTGCACATTTTGTTTTTTTTACTTGACCTTATAGCTTGCTTGGTTCCCCCAAAATCGATCAAAACGTAAAATACCATAAAAGTACCCGGTTCGAAGCCAAGTGGTGCAAACTCGCGAGGCCACTAGGCGTAAACTAATTCTACTAATATATTGCGTACACACAGACAGCTGTTCAACGCCTTCGTGAGTAGACCTATTTCCCAAATTGTTGGTTGAAACCCTAAAACATAGGCCTATAAACTTGATTTTGGAAATTTGCTCAACTCACGTCAGCTGTCCGGCTGCGTGGTCGAATTATTTAACTTTCAATTGTTCCAGTGAAGAGAGCACGGAAGTTGTAATGCACCGCATTCAGGGACCTCCGTTGCAACACTCAAAATTGTTTTAAATGCGGATTGTCATAGTTCATTTTTCATGTAACAAGGTTGGGACATAGTCCACGTTTCATGTACAAATAGAGGTTAAGTCATAGAACTTTTTATTTACTCGGTACTCTTTCATTTGAAAACAATAAAATTGTAGTTTCTAGTCTGTTTCAATTTGTTTTTTACACTTTTTATTGTAAAACAAACGCTCTTTTGCTAATGTATTTAAAACAAGAGATGAATCAACTAATGTCGTTTTAATGTTAGCTGTTTTTGTTCCAGTGCTTTGTCTACCGTAAATTTATACAAAATGTCCTAATTGACTTCTGACAAATACAAAAATTATATAAACAATATAACACCAGATGAATTTAACAAATAAAGTTTTTAATCGTACAAAGTAAACACCGTGTCGGGGAAGTTGTGAATAATTAAAACGTAATTCCTGGAAACAGCTGGTTTAAAGCTACAGTTTGACTGCTTGTTCATTGTATACTGGAAATGAAGTCATGCTTGGGTTTGGTTTTGTCTTAGAGCAAAGATGTCCCTTTTTAAAAACGTGTATTATAAGAGCTATTATCTTAAAGGTGGCTTAAAGTTAGATGCAATTGATTAATTTTATTTCAAACCCAATATAGATCAATATGTATATTACAAAAATAAGTTCTAACTGATTGACTATTTCAGAATCAACCAAAGAAAATTTAAATCAGTTAATTTATTTTTCACAACCAACAGTTTTTTTAGGTCGGGTTAACAAAATTAAAAAAAACGAAAATATCTTTCGTTACATATTACAAATAAAACTGTTAAGATTTGGATTGGAAGCTTAACACAACCTCCTGTACTGAACGGACACACGTTTCTTTACATTTTATTACAATAGCAACCAATTTGGTAAATCTTCACACTGACCTATTCGCACAGTTCTATTCTAACTGTGTTTTTTTAATATTTTTAGGTAGGTAATAGCAATTACAAACGACTAAAAAGGCTTACTACATCGTAATTCAAACACATATTACTATTAAAATTATGCCAACTTTATTCTTTACTATGCCTATTTGGGAAGTTTGAAATGTTGTTTTAACACGTGTCACAGTTGGTCGTATTTTACAACTTGAATATTACCTCTCTTCTACACACAAATTAACATCTCTCCCCAATTATCTCTGTCCCAATTGTTCGTCATTTCCATGAAAATGTCATAGTATACAATAATAAGTTTGCATTTGCTTATTTCATCTACAAAACTAGGCCACTGTCAATCAAATCTTACGTTATCTTTAATTCTTTTTTATGTACTTTATTTATATAACCTAGGGACTCAGCCCCTGCTCGTTTGTTCGCCAACCCCACAGCGACTCGCGGTGAAGCAAATGAAAACAGATGACAGTTTAGTACAATCTAATATTTTCAATAAAATTACGATCGATTAGGACAGAGGCACTTTCATCGTGGTAGGGTGGTGGAAGTGCGTCGTCCTAGATCCTGACGAATACGCAGTAAGTCCAGGTTTTTGTGAGAATGACAGGTTTTTTTGTATGTAATAGAGCGATATAAACCTAACCTAAAAACATTGTCTTCGTTAGAATTTACCGATTCTAATTTGCATTTGACATGTAAAACAATACTAATAAACGGTACCAGATAACTGCCACACACTTTCTCCCAGTTGAAACTAACTTTATACCTTTCTAAGAGTAGCATAGGAGGTGGTTATTTAGAATTGCAAAAGGAAAATGTTACCATGGAAAATATTAGATGCATGCAACACACATCCATATTATATTATTATTATTATTTAAACTATTCGATTGATTTTGAACAAATTTGCACCAAAGATGTCAATTAGGCCTGTAGAGATGCACGAAAAAAGGTTTTGAAAACATTTGAAAAACAACCCCCTTTTTGGCCACAAAACCCCAAAAATAGTTATTATTATTACCTAAACGAGAAGTTTTAGAAATATGCCGTTTTTCGCATATGATAGGGTGTACTTAATGTATTAAGGGCTACAAATAAGCCAAATTTTATCAAAATCGTTAGAGCCGTTTTTGAGAAATTTTGATATTTCTAGTTTTTTTTGCCATTTTTGGGGGATAAAACCCCTTAAAAATGCAAAATTTTTAAAAATGAAAAAACCCTGGAGATATTCTAGAACTACACCTCCATACCAAATTTCATCAAAATCGGTCCGTTGGTATGGTCTCCAGCTCTGTACACATTCTAACACACACAGACACCACCAAAAACCACTTTTTTGGGTTCAGGGAGCACCAAATCAAATAATTCCACTAAGAATATTTTTGGGTTCAGGGAGCACCAACACAGACAATTCCACTAAACATTTTTGGGGGTTCAGGGAGCACCAAAACAGATAGTTCCACTAAAAATTCAAATTCGAAAATTTCGACGAAAACAATACTTTGTCCATATACTAAGTTGGTGGAGAAAGTAAAAAGTTGTTGCCCTCATTGTCCGTTGTTTTAAGACGGCAGTTTCTTTTTTCTAGATGTTGAGTTACTATCCTATATCATTTATTAAAATATGAAACAACAAAAATATACGTGTTAAACTGTAGCTTATCTACATTTACTATATGCTCTTAGCGTGTCGAATCCCATCTTCGTAAGTCTAATTAAATTAAAGATGTTAAACAAAACAGACACAAATCAAAAACTGAAAAACACAGACCGAAAACCCTAGAGAGTGGGATAAAGGTGAACAGAAGTTGATATCAAAGGAACGAAGAAAGTTGAGGAAAATAATAATGGATAAAAGAAGGGCGAGCCAGACAGAGTTTTATTCGAGAACGGCATAAATTCTTATCTCAGATAGACGATATTCAAATTGTAGATATCGACATGGAATGATATTTAAGACGATATTTTATCTGATATAAAGTAAAACTGCAGCTTTACACGGAACCCCAAGTCTTGAGCGATACATGGAATCATTATTTTTAAATCCTTTAAGAAATAAAACAGTCTAGTTTATTTGTTTTTGTAAAATGCTCATTTTTAGTTAAATTTCCTTTGTTGATTTCACTTAAGTTCGTTGCCATGACAGCACTACCATTCCTAATGCACTTTATCTAAATACCATTATTCTTAGGGGCATCCAAAACCGTAATAAATAAGGTTTAATATGTGAATACAATATTCTATACTGTTGCAGGTGGTCAGACATTCTCATAATTACAAAATAATCATTTCAAATATTGTATTTTGTTCAGGTTGTTACAATATTAAGGTCGTGGAAAGAGTGATTTGTGTTTTTACTTCAATAGATAAATCTGTAGTAATCTTGTAGTATGACATTTGTGTTTTATAGATTTGTTTCCAGTCATAAGTTAAACAAATAAAAGAGCACTGTGACGACAAAATCAGACTGATTTAAATAAAAACCCCGAACCACAAAACAAGGAACAAAAACAATAACTAAACAACTAAATTGTAAGTTTTGTTTAATACGTTACCCTTATGTACATTTCGATGACATGGTCATCATTCTCAGAGGGTTTTAACACTACTAAAGTTTAAAAAGTTGGAAAAGTCTGGAATTTATGAAATAAAATGTGACACTTGCGAAAGGGTTTATCTAGGCCAAACAAGGAGAAAAATTATGACGGGATTTAAAGAACACATATCCCATATTAAGTACAATAGGCCTGAAAAATCTAGCTACCCCTATACAATAAAAATAAATTCCACTAAATTCGTACAAACTATAAAAATACAATTACTTAATTTTATTCTTAATTGATATATAAAAACAAATTGCAATTCAATTTCTTAAATCAAAAGGATGAAGTAGGATAACTACCCTTAAAATTAAATCAAGCAATAGCAAAGCATTGACGGGTCCTCCAGTGATTAAAATAAATATATCTTACTGGATGTACACATTTAGTTTATGTAATAGTTTAATAACTTATTTGATATATTTAATAAATATTAATATATATACTTAATATATATGACAGGGCCCATTAGTAAAACTTTAGGTAGTATTTACTGTAATCAAACCATAAAAAAAAAGCTGCCATTGTAACTCCTCCTATTCGTTTTAACCTATAATTTAAGGCTATTCACACATGTGCAATAATTTGTCGTTTGCGTATGTATAACCACAGACTATAGAATTACTAATTCTATTGAGTAATTCTATAGTCTGTGGTATAACACTGGGTGCGTTCTTACCCGATGCGATTTTCAGTATTGGCTTAAAGTTGTACACAGTCTACAAGAATTATTCAATTTCTACGCTTAACGTACAACATTATATTGATTATATATAACATCAATATCGAAATATCTTATCAGGCACGATAGGTTTTCCTAGTTTGGCGTAAAGGTGTTGGTTTAAAATGAATAAAGTATAAGACATTTAAAATGTGTGTAAAGATAATTACATAAAAAAGTAGATACAATATTTTAATTTCGTATCCTGTTTGCTTTTACCAGTTGCGTTTGCATTCCCGGTTTTAATAACTGAAATATATATTTATGTTTTAACGTTTTTTTATTTCATAATAACATATTTAAGTTACTCCTTTAAGACATAGTGTGTTTTTATAAAGCACATTACGTATGTAAAATCGTAGGAAATAAAATATTGTGTTTGATTTAAGTAAAATTGTATACTCAAAATTGATGTTACCTTTTTATGAAAAACTAAACAATCGTGAGAGCGAATCGAGCACTGGGTTTAATGTGTGAAGGAAAAAGATGTCTCCTTTAGTTTAGGCCTAATAAATAGCAAACAAGTATATTTTGAATTCCTTGAGGGATGGAATCAGTGAAAACAAAATGTCTTTTTTATTACGACTACCACATTTACCTCACAAAAATGTGTCGTAAGCAATAAACTAAAATGCAACACTATTAGTTTTATGCTAGTCGTATTTGATATACTTTATATACAACAGGATATTTGTATACAATTACCGACTGGAATGGAGACATGGCGCCGCTTTTTACGTTTCCATGGAAACCAAACGATTTTCCTCCCTATCTGGAGGGATACTTAATTTCGCGTTAAAATACAAGCTAAAGTAAAGTCAAGATTTGTTCTTTTAAAGTATTTAATGGATTATAAGCTAAAATGTATCATGTAAATAATCGGTTTATGTATTTAATAAAATATGAGTTTTTGAAACTTTTTGAGATAGCAGGAATACAATTACGACGTTAACAAATAATAATGTAAACAAAATATATAGAGAATGTCTGTAAGTTCATGTATTAAATACTCCACCGTAACAGAAAGAAGTTACTACAGTTGAAACCTCAAGAAATAAAACAATTAATCAGCGTGAATGTTTAAAAAGTACTTAAATTGAAAACTAAACACGTTTGATTCACTTTAGTAAACAGTAAAAGTGCAAGTTTGAACGCCAAGATTTGTACCACAATTTTATCCACAGCAAAAACGTTACAGAGATAATATAGTCATTATATTAAAGTAACCATCTAACCAATTATAATAGCTACTGTGGAAATTATACGGGTAACAGCGAAAGGTTAAGTTATGTTAGGTATCCTAAACACAATGTCACCGTTTGATTGGAAATGTTTGGATTTACTTTTCAATTAAAGTATACAGGGTATACGAGAAGTTTTCTAACAGTCGCCATTTTTAAATGTACAGGTGGACATTGATTGGCTATAATCGCTTATTTTCTGAAAGTAGATCATTATCTATAATATATATAAAAGCGAAATACCACTCACTCACTCACTGACTCACTCATCACGATTTCTCAAAAACTGCAAAACGGATTGAAATGAAATTTAGTTTGTAGCTTCCTCTAGGGCCGTAAGTGTTCACTAAAAAAGGGTTTAAAAAAATTCGAAATTTTAGGGGGGGTTTGGGGGATCAAAGTAACTAAAAATCTAGATTTCTCCAAAACTACTGAACGAATTGGAACGAAATTTGTTATGTAGCTTCTTCTAGGTCCATAGGTGCTAACTAATAACGGTTTTAAAAAAAAAAATCGAAATTTTAAGGGGTTTTGGGGGGGGGGTCAAATTTACTAAATCACGGTCATTTGTCGCATTTATTTCACCAAAATAATTATGCATTGCCGGGTCAGCTAGTTAGGTATAACTTTATATCAAGTTTGAGCTCAATCGGTCAAACCGTTCTCTAGATATCAATTATTTTGTAAAAACACATACATACAGACGAAAAAGTAAGCACCGTATGTTTATATTGTGAAATATGTTTGTCTCAATCCCAGGAACAAATCCACAAAAGGGGGCCAGAGAATTCGGGGACCCTCTTTATAAGTGGGCTCTTTATACACAACTGGGTCAGTATAACATCACTGCATTCCTGACAAGTTGATTGCTCGTTATTAATTTACATTCTACAGAGTGTTTCAATATAATGTTAACATTTAAGTTGCAGAATCAATTATTTAATTCATGTATGAATAAAGAACAAACAATGTATTAAATGTTCTTCTAGAACATAAAACAAATACTTAAATATGCTCAACCTGGTCACCATTATATTATACACAAAAACACCAACGCTTCACAGAAGCATGCAAAACAAGTACACACATTTCACGAGGAATAGATGATACCAAATCCCATTCCTTCAGTTCATTGATGCCACGAACTTTTCTGCTATGCACGCCCTTCTTTACCATACCCCAGAGCCAGAAATCACAGGGCATCAAGTCAGGTGACCATGGGGGCCAGCACATGGTCCATCACGACCAATCCATCGCCCTGGAAATGTTTGGTTGAGATAGGGTCGACCAGTTAATGCCCGATGGAGCGGAACTCCATCTTTGTTGGAAATACCCTGCAAGAAGGACTTGAAGTGGTAGTTCATCAATGGCGTATTTTTCCAAACATCGATAAATAGACGACTAAAGTCACTGTTTTAATCTAAAAATAATAATGTCCAACTAATTCAGCAACGCATCAAACATTCACTTTTGAATGAGCCACGTTCGTGCTCCCGAATGACTCGTGACTTGTCAGAGGCCCAGAAAATTGCGTTGTGTCGACTGACAAGTCCACTTGTGTGAAAGGTAGGTTCATCGCTGAATGCCATTTCATTGATAATGTCATGCTGGATATTCCTCATTTCAGCTAACAACTGACAGCATTCCACTCGCTTACGCTTCTGCGCCAATGTTAAAGATTGTGCAACTTGGATGTGACAAGACTCCAGATCATGTCTCCTGTTGTTTTTTTTTAATTCCTGTTTCCAAACCACTACGACTTCGAAGGGCTTTGCAGCAAGGATCGCTGTATAACAGCAGCGTTCAAGTCACACCTTCCTGATCTTGAGCGTCCTGCATTTTCACGATAAACCGATCCTGTCTCCACAAACTTATTGTAGAATGCAACAAATTGTTAAACGGCTTGAAAGGTCACATGTAAATTTCCTTCGAAAATTTTCACGAACCACTGTAGGTGAACCAAACCCTTCCATACAGCTTGCTACAAATCTTCTATCCTCCGACGTTAAACGAACAGCCATTGTGTAGAATAACCGATTAATAGAAGGTTAACCTATTAATGTTTATTGATTACAAAATTGCTACAATTGATCAGCTGTTAAAAAGTAATACACCACTTCTTCATTGTTGATTAAAATAACAAGTAGTGTTCAAACGTATGTTTCTGCCATTTAAGTGTTAAAATAGTTATGTGTTATATTGTTCAATTCAAATTCTATTCGTACAGTAAATATAGTTTTGTATGTAAAGAGAAAACTTAAAATAACATTTTACCTGCAACAAATAAATTACTTAACTAATAATAATAAACAACGGTGAAAATGAAATAGTTCTGTGTCACATTTCCAATATTATGTTACCGACTTTCCAACATACCGCTTATGGTCTAGTAGGGTGAATTTTGATTTTGTTTGAAACTATCGAAACAGCTGTGTAACGGGTTTTGAATTTTTTACCAACCAGCTAAAAATAACCAGCTTGAACCAGTTTAGTAAAAAAAATATTAATGTAGATTTTAGCTAACTGTAATAAATACTGTTTCTACTGGGTCTGATGCAATCTTTGTTAAACTTGAATAAAACCTATTTAAAACATAATTACGAAGGAAGTGACATTTTATGTACGTAAAACCTTTATAATTGATTCCATAAATTACTATACATAGGTTTTCATTGACCCATTCCTGTAACTATGCTTATACGGGATAAGATAAAGAAACGTATACTAGTATTAAAAATAGGAGAGTGGTTTGAATGTTTTCACAGGATAGGAAAGCGAGGTGAATTACATTTTCCTGAAATTATAATAAAACGTTTAAAACTAAATATTTATAAATTGTTTCTCCTTAAAAATACGTTACTTTTTACAGAACGAAAGTATTTTTACATATTATAAAATATAGCACATACCATTAAGATTTCACAATTAAAAGAATGATAAAATCATTATTACGTTATTGTTTCAAAGTCTAATAACTTCTTTTATTATTGTGGTAACTTCTATTATCACACATATTACAAAACTGAAGATATACAAAAATTAAAATACAGTTTATAGTGTTTTTCTATTTCATATCTGTAAAATGTAATCAAATATACCAAATATTCTAAGTTCCTCAGGCATATAACATACACTTTGTATGTCCTAAAACATACACTTTGACTTTATCGGAGTTGTGGTTGCCATGACGACCCTACGGTGAGAGAATAAATGCCGTAGTTTGGGGAAACATTGAAGGTAGATTGATTAGTTATATATTGTTACGCTTGTTGTTGTTAGTGATTGACTGATGGAGTTTAGGAGTGGTAATTTAATGTAGTTGAGGGCTAAAATCAAAGAGTTAAACCCGTTAACTGACTACGCATAGTCTATATGTCTAAAACACGAATGGGCCTATACAATTGTATAAAACACTGGCAAGCAAATGTAATGTGGCCTGGTGTAAAGACATCGCTTGGATTCATATAAACTGAGCTTTTTAAGGCTAGTAGTTATACTCAAGCTTTGGATATATTACACAGGGTGTCTTGCAACCATATGAACAAACTTTGTCACGTTATTCAGCATGTCAAAAGAAACAAAAAATGTAATATAACATGTGTCCTATCTCATTCCGTTTTCGGTCTGTCTGTCTGTATGTGTTTTTTTACAATATACTTAATATTTTTAGAAGTAGAAAAGATATTGAGCTCAAACTTTGTACACCTATTTGTTGCGTAACCTTTTATCACTGTACGAAAAATTAGAACAATATTTTAAATGTTTTCAAAATGGCGGCCGTTTATAATTTTTAATGTCAAATATCTCAAAAACCGCTAACTTTACAAAAAAATTACAAGAGACAAAAAAGTTTACTTTTTTAATGGCAAACTCAACGGTTTGTTTATTTCGTCTGTAGCTCAAAGGACAACAGCGATATTGACCAAAACAAGGACAAATGCATTTCTTGGTAGTTGTCAACACTAGAAACAAAATGTTTTAAAATTATTTTGAGCTTAAATAATAAGTTATTTGCATAATGTTCCGAGCACTTTCTGAGCTGATTCCACTAGCAAAAATAACGGAAAATGTTTATTTATTCATAGGTCTGGAAATGCTTCATTAGATAGTTACAGCGGGCGAAAGATTTCACCCGTGTTTCAGATTACTCACAGAAACGAATCCCTATTGAAATATGCAAGGCGTTAATTAAGGTGTATAATTTAATTTAATTTACGTAAAATGAGCATATGAATTTAATAAAATAGGTCCCAGTGCTGTAACTGCAGTAATGTTTAGAATATTTAACACAAAACGCAAAATTCGGTCTCAAAAAAAAAAAAAAATATTTTCTGTTGGGTTTTAGTACACTAATTTTGTAAAATGGGTATAAACCCTCAAACGTATTATATTTTGTAGAGAATTTATTTCTGAAGATATTTGTGTAAAATAGGCCAATAAAAAACCAAAAATTAAATTAAAATATCTAGGAAAATCAAATCTTTAAAAATAAATTAATAAATTATAAAATATCCAACTTTTAAATACAAATTTAGCAGTAGCTTAACTATGAAAATCGAATGAGAAATAACAACCATGTGACCATGTTTACAAATAAAAGTATTAGCTGTTTATCAATAGTGAATTATTTACAATCTTTTAATATCAAATTATTTGGTAACCAGTACAAAACAAAAAAAATGGATATTTTATAATTCATTAATTTATTTTTAAAGATATGCCTTTTCCGAGATATTTTCATTTAATTTTTAGTTTTTTATTTGACTACTTTACACAAATATCTTCAGAAATAAATTCTCTACAAGATATAATACGTTTGAGGGTTTTTACCCATTTCACAAAGTTAATGTACTAAAACCCTACAGAAAACATTTTTTTTTTAGACCGAACTTTGCGTTTTGGGTCAAATATTGTAACAATTACTGCAGTTACATCCCTGGGACCTATTTTGTTAAATTTATATGCTCATTTTACGTAAATTAAATTAAATTTTACACCTTAATTATCGCCTTACATATTTCAATAGGGATTCGTTTCTGTGAGTAATCTGAAACACGGGTGAAATCTTTCGCCAGCTGTAACTATCTAAGGAAGCATTTCCAGACCTATGAATATATTAACTTTTTCCGTTATTTTTGCTAGTGGAATCAGCTCAGAAAGTGCTCGGAACATTATGCAAATAACTTATTTAAGCTCAAAATAATTTTAAAATATTTTGTTTCTAGAGTCATTCTGGGTATTGTTGACAATTACCAAGAAATACAGTTTTCCTTTTTTTTTGTCAATATATTTTTTGTCTTTTGAGCTACAGACAAAATAAACAAACCGTTGAGTTTGTCATTAAAAAAGTAAACTTTTTTGTCTCTTGTATTTTTTTTTTAAAGTTAGCGGTTTTTGAGATATTTGACATTAAAAATTATAAACGGCCGCCATTTTGAAAATATTTAAATATTGTTCTAATTTTTTGTACAGTGATAAAAGGTTACGCAACAAATAGGTGTACAAAGTTTGAGCTCAATATCTTTTATACTTCTAAAAATATTAAGTATATTGTAAAAAACACATATATAGACAGACAGACCGAAAACGGAATGAGATATTACATGTTATATTACATTTTTTGTTTCTTTTGACATGATGAATAACGTGATAAAGTTTGTTCATATGGTTGCAAAACACCCTGTATATAGAAAGTCTATAAAAGAAACGAGGATTATCAGGCTATCCACACAATTGAATTGTACGTAGCAGTATAGATTTAAAGACGAATAATTAAATAATAATAACAATTCAATAAATTTTGTAGTTCTAACTGGGAAATTTTTTATGTTCATCACATTCTTTCTTCCTTTGCCAGCAATATTTAGCACAACAATCAAATTATTATATTTGTCACTCTCCATGGTGGAAGTGATAGTTTTAAGTTTAATTTGTCACCTATCTTTAACCTATATTTGCACTGATCTTTAACTTACATTAAAAAATGAGTATTAATGGTCTCTATGGCAATCTACGAACCGACAATCCGCCAGATTCGACAGGTTGAGAGGTTCAATAACTACAGAAGCTATAATTTATCAAATTAATAATATAAAATTTAAAACATAGATATAATAAACGGTACTAGAAACTGGCACATACTTTCTCACAAACATATACTTAAATTAAAATTCACTGTGTCTTCATAATTTTGTATTAAAGTGGGAGAGTTACTAATAAATATTATTATTATTAGCTAGAGAGAAAACTATTCGATCGATTTCGAACAAATTTGCACAAAACATGTCAATTAGGCCAGTATAGATGCAGGAAAAACGATTTTGAAAAATATTGAAAAACAACCCTCTTTTTGGTAAAAAAAACAGCAAAAATCAGACATTATTATTATTAGCTAAACGAGAATTTTGAGAAAGATGCTGTTTTTTTCATATGGTAGGGTACATTAAGGGCTACAAAATAAGCCAAATGTTATCAAAATTGTTAGAGCCTTATTTTTAATTTTAAAAAATGGATTTTTGGGGGGTTTTGGCCACAAAGGGGGTTGTTTTTCAAAAATCAATACAGGCCTAATTTTGACATGTTTGGTGCAAATTTGTTCGAAATCGATCAGGTAGTTTTCTCTCTAGCTTTGTATAAATACAGACATACAGGCAGACATTTAGTAAAAACCACTTTTCTGGACTCAGGGGGTCCCAAAACGGATATTTCCACAAAAATCTCAGCATCGATTTTTTTGCGATCACTATACTTTCTCTATACTATAAATTTAACATTTACATTAAATTTACGTATAATCGTATTCAAACATTTTGACAGGCTTCGCAATATAGAAGGGAATCAATCCGCGAATTCAATTATTAATGTTGTGAATTTGTGTTTGTTTTCATGTCTTTGCTCCCCTCAATCGTTTGTTATCATTGTTATTTTTATGTTGTTGTTGGCAATATTTGCATAATGTTTATATTAATTGTTGGTAATCTTTGCCTAGTTTTCATACTTTAATACATTTTTAGTTGTCGCCTTAGTTTTGACAGTACACTGATCAGTCAGTGCGAGACAGTGGGCCCACAAGACATGTGATTTCTTAATAGTAAATTTGTTTGTGTGTTTATTATAATTTATTCTGAATGTATGTGTGTAAATGTGTATGTGATGTGTGACAACGGATTAATTTATCCAACAAATTTTAACTTGAAAATGGCAGAATAAGCCGAAACGGCCGTCGTTTGAAGAATTTATACGACAATCGACTATTGACGACGGTAAGTGGTAATTATATTTTTTAAACAAGTGTTAACGTATTTTATTTATAAACAAGTCCTTAACTTATTAAATTACAGCCGTTTGTATGTTACCATTTTGTGAATAATGATATTAGAATATGATTAATGATGATCTCACGGCGATTGCCTCGTTTCCATTTATGCAAGGGAAGCGCCTGCTACCTACTGGAGTTATTATGCAAAGCAATAGGGATGGAGCAGCTGGCTTATAGCCTTAGTCTTTCCTGATTTTGTCTTCTATCTCTATATAACACCAATGTTGACCAAAAGTTTTAAAAATATTTTTTTAATAAGTATATGGAATAACTGTACAAAAAATTATTATAAATCTGACAGTAGGCCTATATCATGTTTTAACTCAAACTTTAAACCCATCATATTATATTCAACAGATTTGTATACATTGTTTTTTATTATAAATAATTATTACTATCTGAGCCGTGCGAATATTCCGCAAGTTAGAAGTAGGCCTACACTTACTTGATTTAATACGTTGATTTAATTCAGTTAATTATACGTTTATTTATTTACGTTGGTTTATAAATAACAGTTCCCATATAGAATCTTAGAATATAAACAATCTAACTAACAGTGTCATGATAGTTAAACAGATTGTTAATAGATGGCGTCTTTCATTAGGGACCATTTGATGTATAATATAGTGGTTTTTTAAATACATTTTTGTAACGCAAACATGAATTTTAAGCTGTTTGTCTATTTTTTGTCAATAGCGGGGAACATAAGCTTTAAAATAATGTTTGTATAATTGGTTTTGATGAAGAATTAAGGGAGATGTCGGTTAGCGACAAAAAACACATTTGAGAAATAATATATACGGATTCTTATACGGTGACTAGTTTTACCATATATTTGTCAGTTAATATCAATAAAAGCAAAAAGAACAGTTGTTCAAAGAGTTGTTGCAGAATAGGGTTAATACGGTCAGTCATATTAAAAAAATACCAGGAACAAAAAAGTCCTAAAATAACTTGTAAAATTCAAAACCATCATAAAATAGAGGTTGTTCCATAAGAAATTCGAAAGTTGGTCGCCATATTTAAAAAATAGCGGGTAAGATAAAAATTTCAAAATCGCCCAATTAAACAGAAAGAAAAGTTCAGGGGAGTTGCTATTTAACTTTTTTTTATAGCTCCTATGGACTTCAAGAGAAACACCTGGAGCACTTATATCAATCACCTTGTGTTAACACAATAACTGCTTTTTTTTACTTAGTATTTTTGAGTAAATTAAAATTAAATTTGTTTAAGGTTTCAGTTGAACTACCATTTATTAAAGTTAGTTGTATTTAAACTCATTGTAAAGCTAAGTCAGTTTGTAAAGAATGTTAGTAATTTATTAAAATGCAAAAATATTCGGTTGAGGAATTTTCTAAATTATATATTAATGTAATTAATCAGTTGTTCCTCTATTTTTCTAAGTAACCAGATAATGATTCAAAATTGCTCGGTATTCTCTGGGATGCAAATGTTACGGATAAAAATAACAAAACAAATGTGTTTATATTGGTCTTGGAAAGATTAGTTTTCACTCTATCAGCCATTTTGAGTTTTTCTATTTTAATGATAACTTAAACAAATTTGGTGTAGCCTACTTACTTTGTATCCTACGTTTTATCATTACAAGATTGACAACTTTATTGTATGCATTTTTGACATGGCAGCCTTTAACAATGCTTAACTCTTATCTGGTACCATGGGTGAAAATTCACCCAAGGGAATTTTTGTTTTACTGCTGTTTGTTGGTTAAACCTTCTTACTACTTTGTCCGTCCAGCAGTGCCCTTTACTAGTCATTGTATACCTGCCAATGCTATTAGTAAGTTAAAATTGTTCATAATAGTCGCCATTTCGAACTAGCTTGGGTGAAATTTCACCCGTTGTACTATTAACTTTTTGTACTAATTGTGTTTTTGCTTTCTACGTTGTGAAACTAATATATGATCAATTATGGATCCATTTATTGTTGATGGAAATAAATTAACCTCAAGTGAAAGTGAAAGAGTAATATTAGATGAAACTTTTGATGAATGGGATAGTGAAGATAGCGGTTCTTAAGAAGAAGATATTTGTGAAGCAAATATTGTTGAAAATTATGTTTTGGATGGATCTGAGTCAGATGACGTCGGCTAAAATCCCAATGAAGATGAATTTGTATTTAGGGAATTTGTATTTAATATTCCTAGGTTATGGGTGAAAATTCACCCATAGTACCATTTAGGCGTGGAAGAGATGTCGTACCAGTTAAGGGTTAATGATAAACTTATCAAAAATTTTACAAAAATATTGAAAAGGACATTTTTTAATTTATTACTTTTCGCAAAAACAAAAATTGCGAGTTATCGAACAATTTGAGCAACAGGTTATTAAGCCCTAAACATTTCACTAGGAGAACTATCAAAGTGTTTTGACTATAACCCAGACATCTTTAGAACTACAGAAAAGTTTCAAATTGTTTTGTTTGTAATTAAAAACATATTTTGTTCCTTGCAACATATTTGTAAATTAACGGCTTTCGAGATATTTATCTTAAAAGTGTTTTCTACATCTGTTCGTAGACAAGTAAGTCCTTATATCCCAGTGCAACAGCTGATTTTACAGTGCTCCAGCTGATTTTACAGTGTTCCATCTGATTTTACAACTAGGAATAAACATATCAGCTTTATATAAGGGAATGTAACAGAAAAATCAAACAAGTTTTAATTTTATAAATATACTAGCTGACCCGTACGGCGTTGCCCGTGGTGGTTGGTATTTTCAGTCTTTTTAACGTAATTGTATTCTTTTTAAGTGTTCAGTCAGTGAGTGGTATTTGGCTTTTATATATCTTAAATAATTAGCCCAATAATTGGTGTTTTAGTTCATTGTAGGCCTAACCTAAAATTATATTCAGTTTTTGATCCAAATCAGTTGTTGATCAAAATCAGCTGTTTTAAGATTTTCATACGAACAACTGTTTTTTGAGCCCCTGATAAAATCAAAAGAAATCTTTCTTCTTCTTCCTTAAGATTGACCTTCCATAAGATTAACATTGAAATTTTGAGGGCCAATGGGGCGTAGCCCTAATGTCCTAGGACTTCGGTAAATGGCCTAAAACCTTCCCAGGGTTAACCTGTGTTACTATGCAAAATTTCAAAGCAATCGGATGGACGGTTTGGTAACGCATAAAGGACAAACATACAAACAGACAAACGTACAAACAGACGGACATACATTGAATTTTATATATATAGATATAAAGATGTTTTGATTAAAAGTATTTTACTTTTTCGGTGTAGTAAAATAATAAAAAATCGTACGTAATTGAGCCGGTAAATTTTCAGTGCTTGCCGAGCTTGTAATTGCTTGTAAATACTATTAAACTACAGCAATTTTGAAAACGTACGCAATAAACTTCTAACTCTTGTTATACTGATAAAGCTTTGGCTCGTATACATACAAAGTTCGTATGCCGAATTTAAATAAAAAATCCAAATATTTTCTAAATTTATCAATAATTTTTGTAAAAGCGCAAAATGGCCGACATTATTGGAGTATTTTTTAAACGAAAATGTTGTATATTTTTGTCTATAAGATAAGTTACCGGGAGATTGCCATTCAGTCTTGAATCAATTGCGTATATGAATCATTTTTCCTTTTCCAATTTGATTCACCGAAACACGTTCTAGTTATGTATTGGCGCATATACATGTTTCAACCACTACTCAACCGATTGCCTGGAAATTCGCTACAGTTCAATGAATTTCACCCTCCCTAAACATGATCAATATTAGGTGAATGTACTTGATAGGTTTGGTACATATACAAATATGCGGTGATTGGCAGCTGATGACGTGAGTAAGATGTGTCACTTACGTGTCCAATACAGCCATTAGTTGCATAACCTGAGAATATTTTAACTGAAATGGATTTAGTTAAGATCGTAGCATTTTGGAACTAAGCAGGATACAATTAACAAACCATCAAAGGTGTAATTCAATGACTAATTATGTAGCCTAATATTGTAGTAACATTTTTAATCTTACGTTATGGTTTTATTATAGGGAAGGTTTTCTGAATAAGAAAAAAAAAATTGTCAGTAGATGGATCACTAGTGGTGCTTAAATAACTATTTATGAGATTCGCATGATTTAAAATATGTTGTTTGAATTTAAATTAACCTATACTATACATTTATTATTAAGGGATATTATCTATCAAGAAAATGTATAATTCTTTTACTGTGTTAATAAGGATCTTCACCAATTCACAGCTTGGTGTAATGCAGTTTGGTTCTTACTCAAGGGCAGATCCAGCGAGAGGCGAATAGAGCGTTCGCCCCCCTCAGCAAAAAAATAATAATAATAGGCCTGAATACAGAAAACACGTGGCAGAGAAAAATAGAATGAATTGAGAAAATGTGTAAACTACATTAACCCTGGAACTTTCAAACAATTCTATAGCATTGTCTCAGCTCACTGTATAGGCACAAGCTTCTTGAATAGGCTATTTCATCCTTTAAAAATCATCCAATCTCAATAAAACAAAAACCATTGGAAATAAAATGTTTTTCTTTAATTTAAAAATTTGTTCTACAACGTATATTTACATAATGTAATCATCGTTTTAAAATAATTGTAGTTTTCTAAACAGGTATTGTCGCGCGAGAAAACACAAAAGAGTGACATAAACTTGTCTCTTCTAAGACTCAAAATCGTTCGGCAGAATTGTTTTGAAAAGAATATAAGGGCATATTTTTGATTAATCAAGATTTGAACTTTCTAACACTGCCTCCAATAATTTGTCAATCTTGTATTTTTTTTTTAGTTTTCTGTAAACCCTTGTAAATGGGCAGTTTACAACCAATGAGAAAGCAAATTTTGCAATCGATATATCTATTACAAATATATATAATTGTTTATATCGATTTGAAGAAGAAACTCTATATTTTCGTCTGGTATAAGGTAAACATCATTTAGTGTTGGGATTCTATTGTGGTATTTCCAAGAAATACTTAAACATTTTTTCAAAGCTATAATCGCGTTATCCGTTACTTTTTCCACAGCGTCTGGAATACGTCTGTATACGATACGTTTGTGTTAGTTTTGTTTAGTTGATCAAAGTGAAACAGGTTTATAAAATAAGAATTTTCAACTGTAGAGTTCAATTCTACGATTTATAATTTACTAGCTGACCCGTACGGCGTTGCCCGTGGTGGTTGGTATTTTCAATCTTTTTAACGTAATAATTGTATTCTTTTTAAGTGTTCCGTCAGTGAGTGGTATTTGGCTTTTATATATATAGATCTTAAATAATAAAAGCACTATTGTCATAATAATAAAAGATCTGAAATTATGATTTTAGTAACTTTGATCCCCCAAAACCCCTCCTAAAATTTCGAATTTTTTCAAACCCTTTCTTAGTGAGCATCTATGGCCCTAGATGAAGCTACATACCAAATTTCATTCCAATCCGTTCGGTAGTTTTTGAGAAATCGTGATGAGTGAGTCAGTGGGTTTTGACTTTTATATACATAGATTATTAATTTGTTATTATAAAATTTCATTTTTGGGTAATATATTTCTAAGTAATATTTCAAAATAGGCTTAACTTTGTTAGCGGTCTTGTAGTAGGAACATAAAACTAGTATTTTCAGACTTTTTTTGAAATTGATGTCTATTTTTATACACTTCTAATTAAAACTAAATTACGAAGCATTTGTTTATTTTGAAAAACTACCAAAAATTGTTACTACTTTTAATCTAGGCCTAATTTGGATTTTTTTCAGTTACTGGAAATATTTTTCTTCTTAAGCTAATAACTTTAAAATAATTCATCAATACATTTTTTAGTTGTATTTATGAATTTGTTGGTCCATTTTCTTAAAAAAAAAAAAAATGGAACACTTTAGGATTTTAATATAATTACTAGAGCCTATAATTGGCGAATTTTTGAAAAACAACTGCAATAAGAACAAAATTAGGGCTATTAAAAAGGCCAGTTGTAAAGTTAAAAGTAAATGTAGCGTGCATGGTAATGAAAAACAAGTAAAACCAAATGTTGGAAATTGTTGAACGAAGTAAAATGCTGATTTGGAAAATAGCGCCAGGCGGGTAGCTGGCTTCTGTCTAACACGTCATTTAACCACACCCCCATCTAGAGCAAGTGACTGTGAATAGGAGCAGTGCATATACAGTGTTCTGGGTTTCGTGTGCTAGTTCGTTGTGACGTGTGATCTCAGGCTCAAAGTTGTGCCATTGGAGAGTGGAGTGTTGTGATTTCATGAGACTAACTGATGCCATTACAACACATCATATCTGATGCTAACAAAACATACAAGTTTGTATACATGTAAATAAATATCAGTACCAATTTGTATGATTTATTTGCTCCAAATACCCCTCCCAAAACCGCCACCCCCGTCCAGACGTTCTGGATCCACCCTTGCCCTTACTACATAATACTATCCAGCGACAGTTGCTGAAAACTTTCAAATTGATAATCGCACAGAATTGTATGAACGCATCTTCTCAACAGCATCTCTTCGCACCATGACGTTTGGGCTACAGTGTGTTCTCAGTTATTGGGTTTTTACTGATACATTATATCACCTATATTATTTCTCAAGGCCATTTTTTTGTTGGTACGCCATAACTTCCTTAATAAATAATCAAATTACATGAATGATGCATCATTTTAAGGCTCGGCTCTCCACATTCAAAACTACGATATTGGGTACCAATTTCAATGTTAAATAACCAAAACATACCTTCACTATTAAGCATATTTTTGTGCTGTTTTTGTTAAAAAACGAAAGCTATATTTTTTCCTTAAAGTCAAATAGATTGTGGGTGTTGATTGCTAAGGATTTTTGCAATATCTCTTTTTGCAACTGAGAACAAAATTAATAAAGTTTACTATTTATATCATACGTTTATGAAAACAATAAAACGGTTTCTGAAAATGTATTCGGCAATCAACATCCGCATATGACAGTACTTCAAAATGAAACCAAATTTTTAAATTTATTCCACGAATTAACGAAAAAAATGATTTATTCTGTAGCATTGCTCTTATGGGAATAAGATTCAATATGGCGGGCAGGGAAGCGCCCCCTTAAAGCTTTCCTTAACCGCTACACCGGAAAAATATACAAAATACAATTATACGAAAAAGTACAAAAAAAATTTGAAAAACGGTTGACCCTAAAGGCCATCCATGTAACTTCCCGCTAAGTTTAATTACAACAAACACTTTTTGGAAATTTTGAACTGCCATAACTTTTGAATGAATCAACCGATTTGTATGCGATTTGCGGCAATCGATGCAGTTTTTTAAGTCCATTGAAAGAATCAACAACAAAAATTTTTCAGATGAAAAGTTTCGGAGAAATTGAGGAAAAACACTTTTTTTAATTTTCTTTCGTTCACGATATCTCGCGAATGAATCAACCGATTTTTATGCGATTTGCGGCAATCGGTGCAGTTTTTTGAGTCCATTGAAAGAATCGACAACAAAAATTTTTCTGATGAAAAATTTCGGAGAAATTGAGAAAAAACACTTTTTTGATTTTCTTTCGTTCACGATATCTCATGAACGAATTAACCGATTTTGACCGGACTGGTAGTGATCGACGTCGCTTTTTAAGGTTAAAAGCTGATTAGATTTTGGAATTAATCGGTAAAGCCGTTTAAAAGTTATTCCAAAAAAACAAGATTTGAAAACATTTTATTTCTTAGTTTTTTCGAATTTCTCAGAACCTACCGGTCCGAATTAGTTGAAATTTTCAGGAAATCTAAGTTTGATGGAACTCTTTAGAACGCCGTTTGGTAGGATCCAATCGGTGAAGCCGTTCAAAAGTTATAAGCGGGTCACATACTTACATACACACACACACACACACACACACACACACACACCCCTACATACAGACAGAGTGACACACTCTCAGGAGTGGTCAGGGAAGATTCCTAGGACCTCAAAACGTCGAGATCTGATGAATACTCGATTTTCGAAAAACGGGGTGAAACCCAATAACTTCCCGATTTTAGAAAATTTTTAATTTTCTTAGCGGGAAGTTAAAAAAAAGAAGTAAAAAATCCGAAAGTAACAGTGATGTAAGCTTAAGAAAGTTGTAGGGATATTTTCCTGGCGTTGGCAACACTGATGATAACAATACCCAGCTGGAGATCTGACGTTACGCCACTACATTGCTATTATTTCTCAAAGATGATTTTTTTTTGTCGCTAAGCGATAGCTCCCTTAATTCTTAATCAAAATTAATTATTCAAACATCATTTTAAAGCTTATGTTCCTCGCTATTAACAAAAAATAGACAAACAGCTTCAATTTATGCTTTAATTACAAAATTTTATTTAAAAAACTTTTATATTATACTTTGTAAGTTCCTAATGAAAGGCGCCATCTATTAACCATCTGTTTAACTAGCATGACAGCTGTTAGTTACATTAGATTGTTTACAATGTAAGATTGTATAGGGAAACTGTTACTTATAAACCAATGTAAATAAATAAACTTAATTAACTGAATTAAATCAACGTGTTAAATCAGGTAAATGTAGGCCTACTCCGTCCGAACTTGCGAAATATTCGCACGGCTCAGCTATTTTAATGATATTAATATTTTGTATTAAACTTTGAATTTTGGTATCACGTTTTATAAATTAGTAGATTTATTTAAATACGGTATGAATAACAGCAGCAACAATAAATATTTTCATCTTGTTAACAATATCTTTATTTAAGATTCATTTTCTTTCGGTACGCAAGTCAACGTACAGTAATTAAAGTTTACTTACTTTTGTATTTGTCCGTCACGTGACTTCTTTTTTCTCATATGACGCGTTTCGGAGATTTACTCCATCTTCAGACACGTAGTCACTCTTACGAGGTCGTCAAACATATAAATAAACACATATGAGAAGAAAGAAGTCACGTGACGGACAAATACACAAGTAAGTAATATCTTTATGAATGATAACTTTCTCTAACCTGTATATTTTCTAAACTTTTCTCGAAAATAAAATGCCTTCTTTAAAAAAAATCACTTATTTATTAATAAATAACTAATGAGTTTGGCTTGTGAGAAAGTAACTAGATAAAATAAAACCTGAACACAAAATCTCACAATAATTACGTTTACTAACCTCAAATGAGTTTCAACGACAATGTCGCCATTGTCAGTGATGCAGGCAAACCAAAGGCAAACTGGGTAAAAAGCTAACAAGTTTTCCACTCTGCATTGCATACTGAATGGAAAACTTTGTATGTATTTTGTAGAAAATTAGATATCAATTTGAAATTGAAGTGGTGCACCCTTCTAACTATGAAGATTGTGTTTGCAAAATTTGATCCAAATCGGTAGATTAGTTTCGGAGGAGAGGAATTTACAAAAATTGTATGAAATCTGGGGAAGAGGGCTTGGCCCTATAAAAGTTGTACGGCTGGCTAATGGGTTATCCTTTGCATGTGTTTGTCCTTAAGGCTCGGCTCTGTACATTCAAAACGGCGAAGTTGGGTACCAATTTCAATGTTAAATAACCAAAACATACCTTTACTATTAAGCATATTTTTTAGTTGTTTTTGTCAAAAAACGAAAACTGTATTTTTTTTCTTAAAGTAAAATAGATTGTGGGTGTTGATTGCTAAGGTTTTTTGCAATATCTCTTTTTGAAATTGAGTAAAAAATTAATAAAGTTAACTATTTTTTACTATTTATATCATACGTTTATGAAAACAATAACACGGTTTTTAAAAATGTATTTGGCAATCAACATCCACATATGACAGTTCTTCAAAATGAAACCAAATTTTTAAATTTCTTCCATGAATTAACGGAAAAAAATGGCTCATTCTGTAGCATTGCTCTTATGGGAATCAGATTCAATATGGCGGACAGGGTAGCGCCCCCTTAACGTCTGACCGCACGAAGGGATGGACAAAATATAACCAATTCAAACATATTTTCATAACGAAAGAGTAAAGTGAGATTAATCTTAATTTGGGTTAATAGATTAAATACAACCGCAATAGATAAAACAGTTCTTTGTCATTTAATTGGTTATCGACATTACATTATTATGTATCCAGAAGTATAATATTCTCAAAAGTGTCAAATTTATTTTACGTGAAAGCCTTATCACTATACATTTGACACATAATATTATTGAAACTAAATAAGCTTTTATAAGTAATTAATTAAACTTTAACAGAGTTTTTCGTCCCGTCAGTGTCTCGTTTCACCACGGCACAGTCACAAAGCATAATCTGCATTGTAGATCAAATTACAAACAGTCAGAAACAAAGCTGTGGTATAAATTTCCATCGTTTAATTCGATCTATCTATCTGTATTAAACACCTTTAATAAGCATTGTGTTTAATGAAACAAGTTGGCTTATGTACAGTCTGTATTTATACAACAATGATAATTATTCGTACATTTTCTGTACAGTCTGATCGTAATAAAACGTTTTCATTGAAAACGACAACGATGATGAAATGCAATTAGTAATATTATAATTATATTATACTAAAAGTTGTATTGTCTTCATATTTCTTTGAATTATTTGACAAATTATGAACAAAACGATTGAATGCCTTTGATTACAATACATATTTCACTCAAATAAATCTAGTCATTTGCAAATGATTGATTTGTATTGCTCTGTGGCTACATTTTTCACTGCCGCACGAAGCATGATCAGGTGCACTGCTTAGTTCCAACCACAAAAGTTACATAACACTGAATTTACAAAATACACAAACATTTTTTAATACTTTTATATTTTGTCCTACCAAATCGATCTTGAAGTCTGGTCGAGTAAATTGAAGTATTGACATTCCTGTATTCATCTATATATGTAAAAGCCAAATACCACTCACTGACTCATCATGATTTCTAAAAACTACTCTACGGATTGAAATGAAATGTGGTATGTAGCTTCCTCTAGGGCCCTAGGTGCTCGCTAAGAGATGACCCTTTGGGGCTTAGTTTGGGGGGGGGGGGGGTTGGGGGGTCAAAATTACTAAATATCCCCATAAGAAATAAATAGTGTAATATATTTATTGATATATTTTGTTGTTGTTAATATACATTTAACTTTGATTTGTCTACCCGTGCAAAGCCGGATCGGGCAGATAGTTTTATATGTAACTACATGATCTGCTATTTAATTAATAATGGTAGTAATACATCTGATGGAAGACTCCTTGATAAATATTTAGTGAAAATTAACTTTCTCTTAGTAGGTCTAGACAGAAGATGAAATCTTGTCCAGGCTACATTCTTTCACTAGCTTATTTCGATAGATTCATTAGCAGAAATAAGTTTTGGCCTATTCTTCGACTTTCTAACGCATTCCTAGAAAAATTATTCGCTACATTGGCAATTTGATATAGGTGCTGGAGATGTTGTACCCAAGATCTACAACATCTTAATGCTGACTATCCAAGATCAATATGTTCTAAAGATGTATTTTTCATGCTCAGATTAATAAATACTAGGGGCTCTGCCCCTGGATGCTTCGCTTCACTCGCAGTTGGAAAATTCGCTAAAGAATCTTGTTAATCTTTGACTCGTTTGTACATAGGTTTGTAAAATTATGAAACCAGGCTTAAATATATTAACAATAATTACAAGATTAGTTATAACCTCAAATATATATGCTTTATAAACGTGAGAGGCTTTTATAACGATTTTAGTCCTAGTTCTAATATCTTCTGTCAAATAAAGTTTTGAAACCAGGCCTAAATATAGTAAAAATTATTGCAGGATTAACATGACCTCATAACCTTCTGAAATGAGCCAGGCCTATATTACAAAATTGACTATTAGAATTTATCCATCTTTGCCAAGTTTACCTTTTTTTTTTGACAAAATAATTGTTAAATCAGGCCCAATTTATTCTAATTCCAACGTCTAAAACAGTATAAATTAGCTTGATTTTTACAGTAATTAAAAACCATCCAATGAACAGCCGATAAAACAGTATAAATTGGCTTGTTTATAAACAGCTGTTTTGATCGCTTTATTTACTATTTAGTTGTTATTTTGTAACCAACATGGCAACCCATAAGACACTATGTTAAAATTTTTCAACTTTTAAATTATATTTTCTCAAAAAATTGCGTATTTACACGAAATACAACTATATGGGTGTACTTAAAAATCAAAACTACACCTAAATACAAAATTTCTTTGAATCCATTAGAGCCGTTTTCGAGATCCGCGACAGATACAAAGATAGATACAAGAATTTCTCATTTAAAGTAACAGGATTTGTTGCCTAATAGTCTTGTTTTTGCTCGCTTTCACGTAGTGAGAAAGTGTTTTTCTGTGAATCGATGTGGTAATTCAACGATTCGACATTGGATTTACATTACAACTTTTAATGTTATAGCAATATGTTTTTATCGCATTTTAAGTAGCACTTATTAACATCGGGAACATAAATGATTAATTGTTCTATGTTTGTGTTTTATTTTAAAGTAAATGTAATTAGCTTGTATTGCCGTTATTAATATTAACAACAAAACAACCAATGCCTTCTAAAGTTACTGACATAAAATTAATAAACTACAAAAATGTGCAAGGATGGAACAATTAAACTATAGTCCCAATTATAAGTTTGTTATTATACCTAACCTCTCTCTCTAAGATCTACAAATCTCGATTAGAAGACATCTCGCGTGGGTTTCTTCTTAAATCCTGAATTTTAGTAACTCAATTATTTAGTTTCTGTGTGAAGTTCAAACAAATACTTTGGATTATTGTATTTCATATACTGGTTTACTGGGGAAAATAATTCAATCATTTAAGGAGGCTGGTATTGCAAAAACTAAAAATTTTAAATTAAAAAAAAAACATATTTATGTAGGCCTAGTAGTCTTTCCTGTGTGATTTACTGAAAGTTTTATGATAATAAACAATTTTACTAAAGTAATGAGGAATAAAACAAATTGCATTTTTAATATTCGCCTAATCGTTAGCAAAATTAATATATTATTGAAATAACAAAGTTTGTATAATCTATTTTGTATTTTATAGTTTTTACACCTATAAAACTAGTATTTAGAAGTAAATGCTGTAGTATAAAATTATACCCTTATTGGTATAAACTTATGTTTATTATTATTAATTATTGGGGAATTTTAGAGGTAGAAACAGTGTAATTGTTCAGACAATATGAAAATAAAACTTTAACGCCGATGTCCCGACAATCAAGTTTCTCTTAACGTTTTATAAAATATCTCCTAAAACTATTAAAGCTAGAGTTTTAGAACCTTCAGAGATTGTTTAAAATACTATTGTTTATGGCGTGAACTACAATAAAAGTTTAGAGTGAAATAGTTTTTGAAATATTGAAATTTGCATGTATCAAAATGAACTTTTTTTAGAAAAGAAACTTTAAAAATTATTAAAATACTAGCTGATCAGTGCCAATATTTTGCAAGTTAGGAGTAGGCCTAGTTACCTGATTTAATAGATTGATTTAATTTAGTAATTTTCGTTTAATTTGAACGATTGAGTCCCATATAAAAAGTAAGAAACACATCTAAAAAGACAATTTCCATTTCCCATTATACGTTTCACCTCCATAACTATTGAACTATAAACAGAAAAAACATAATCAAGCAACAGCAAAATTAAACATAACCTACTTCAATAAAGTAAATTACAACAAACATAAACCATG
This sequence comes from Philaenus spumarius, assembly GCA_018207615.1. Taxonomy (NCBI): domain Eukaryota; kingdom Metazoa; phylum Arthropoda; class Insecta; order Hemiptera; family Aphrophoridae; genus Philaenus; species Philaenus spumarius. The sequence goes on along the minus strand of JAGFPH010010371.1, from coordinate 2,245 downwards.
TTATGATAATAAAACATGTGCTGTTATCTGTGCTATTATATCTGTCCAATAGAACTCCAGATGATAAGAAAACATGTACTGTTATAATCAGCTATTCTGTGCTATTATATTCAATTGACAGTAAAATCAATGTTAATGAATAGAACAATATTTTAAATTACATTTTCAAAATATTAAATGAATGAATATTAAAATTTTAAGGCAAATATAGAGTTAATTACCTTTCATTTAACACAAATCGCATGTCAATCAGTTCAATAGAACTCCAGATATCACTCGGAATAGGCTTAAAATTGTACCCCTTGTTAAATTGCCATAAGAGATTTTAAATTCCTATTTTAGGAAATTTAGTGGGGTAAGTAGAAATCCAAGCAAAATAGGCAAATATAAAGACAATTACCTTTAATTTGGTACCAATTGCGTGTATATCGGCCCAGTAAAACTCAAGATCTCACTCGGATTACAAAAAATCTTTTCAAATTAATATATAGATAATATTTTTGCAGTAGATAATTTTTGTTAGTTCAAGCCATAATCACAATAATTTGGAACAGTCAGAGATTTCATTATTTTAAATATCTGAAATAAATCAAGAGTAATCATGTCTAAAGTAATAGTGTAACAATAAAAAAATAATGTTTCACAAAAAAACATATTTCAAAACATCAAGTTAAATTTAGTATTGGTATTTTTATTATAACTAAAGATAAATATATCATACACACAGTAAAAATTTCATTTACATATCTTGAAAAATAGTTAGCAAAATATATTGAATTAATTGTAGCAAAATGGACTGCACAAACTATACCAGCCCCTTAACCATTCTAAAATCATTCCATGTTTCCCACATCTCAAGAAATATGATTGAAAGCGTAAACATTTACTTTTACTACAGCTACAAAAAATGTGTGCATAAACAAATACAAAATGTATATTATTAATACCACGATTAATATATGAAAAAAATCATACGGTTTAGAATAAGCTCACTAAGAGATTATGCACAAATAAGCAAACATTCCTTATTATTTCTATTCATAACTTTATGAAGGTTTATGTAAATACATTAGATGTTATTCTATACAATGTTGCTTTAGACAGAAACTATTTCCATACAAAAGTGGAAGAGAAAATGTGTTAAATTAGTGGACTGTGTCGTTTTAAAGTTTAAATGCGTTTAGTAATTTATGTAAAACATGCAAATATGGGATAACGCCAACATGCTTTTAATACACGCAGCTGACAAAATAGCACAAAACGTCTACGTAATTCAATTAAAACTCTATAGCAAGTTATAATCACTACTGACCTCAAAATTGATCCTCAAAAGTATTTCTTTACTTTGCATAAAATATAACTTGTTCACGTATTGTTACCAAAGGTAATACAGATGATTTTAATAATCGCAATAAATTACAGTAAACCTCTGCGAGAAAAATTAATCTGTCCAATCTTTCGCCGTAAAACCGAACTTTTTTAAACCTAACGTTTATCACGATTCTAAAATAAAGTAAAATAAAATAAAGATGCTAAATCGTGGCCGATTTACGAATTTGTGTGAAATAATATTTGTGTATTTTATTTCATACATGTGTATTTTATTTCCCAAGCGAAAGTAATTTATTTTCTTGGTAGTTTAGGGATTTTCTAAGTCTAAAATTATTTAAAATTTTTAAACATTATAATCAGTACATAAATAACAACATTTTAGCTGACATGTTGAGTGATTTCACCAGCTTAGGATTAAAGGTAAATTTGTTTTCAAACACTCGAAACAAAATGAACAGTAGATTTTGTCTAAGTCAAATGGAAAATTGTATAATATAATATGCATATATGAATATCTACGTAAATATATATAAATACATATTACAATTATTTATTAATAGGAAATATTTTTTGAGGGGAGTATTTGGGAATATTTGAGTTTCCTATTAATTCTTTAGTAAGGGAATGAAGTGAAATGTATAACTTATGGATTTTAAAGTGTTTATATATTTTTACTTTAATTTAATGAAGCCGTTATCAAGATCTATCAACTATGAAGTTTTACAAGTATGAAATAATTGACTATATTGGGTAATTTAAAAAATTTTTGTAATCTTATAATGTATAGTTAGAAAAACTAAAAAAAACAACGTTTTATTAAAATTTACATTAAAAACGTGTAGGCAAGACTTATCTATTTGGATTATTTTAATTTAATACAAAAGTATTTATATCTAATTTAAGTTTCTAAAAC
>JAGFPH010010370.1:12137-32835 GCA_018207615.1 Philaenus spumarius | reverse complement strand
GCTGAGGAAGCGAGTAAGCAGGTAATTTATTACAAATTAAAAATAATGATTTGATCTCTTTATTTACTATTTCGTTGTTATTTTGTAACCAACATGGCAACCCATAAGACCCTATGTTAAAATTGCTCAACTTTTAAATTAGATTTTCTCAAAAAACTGCGTTTTTACACGAAATACAACTAGCCTATATGGGTGTACTTAAAAATCAAAACTACACCTAAATACAAAATTTCTTTGAATTCGTTAGAGCCGTTATCGACATCCGCGATAGATACAAAGATAAATACAAGAATTGCTCATTTAAAAATAATAGGATTTTATATTTCTTAACAACTACTATAAAAGAAAAATGGTAACAAGACTGACATTTTTACCACTTATTCTGCAGATGTTTTCCTACGTACGTAGGTAGTGCTACGTCACTGAGTAGAGTTGAAGTGAAACAAAAACATTGGCAAACTAAGCAAAACATTTGTTAAGAAAATACAAATTTTAAACTTGACTCATACAAAAAATACACATTGTACCACCGTAAATCCATTTAAATTTAAAAAGGACATCACTTCAAAATAACACAAATAAACGGTACAGACAGCGCCAATTAGGATGGAGCGCAGAGAGGGAGTGTGCAAGTCTCCTACGCCGGCTCCCACTACATTTCCCCTCTCGCGGCGGAGTACAGTCAGAGCCGCCTGCCCTACCTCGTTCATGTCTGCTATGTAATCGTGTTGATTGAATATTAACATGTTTTGGCAGTGACTGTACTGAAGACTCACACTCGAGTAGGAGAGGGTAAGACGTTACAGCGCATGCTGAAGTGACGCTTCACGCTACTTGGCACTATCTGTACCAGGAACTGCCACATACTTTCTCACAAACACATTTAAATAATTAAACAGATTCATTGTAACTTCATAAGTGTAGGAGGAATAGAGGAGGTGATATTTAAAGTAGGATATTAACTAATAAATATTATTAATATTAGCTAGAGAGAAAACAATTTGATCGATTTGGAACAAATTTGCACAAAACACGTCTATTAGGCCTGTATAGATGCACGGAAAAAGGTTTTGAAAAATTTTGAAAAACAACTCCCTTTTTCGCCAAAAAACCCAAAATCTGTTATTATTATTATTAATTATTATTATTAAATTATTATTATTATTATTATTATTATTATTATTATTATTAGCTAAACAAGAATTTGTAGAAAGATGCGGGTTTCTGCATAGATTAAAGGATACAAATAAGCCAAATTTGATCAAAATCGTTAGAACTGTTTTTTTATAAAAAAATAATAACTGATTTTTTTAGGTTTTTTTTTGCCAAAAGGGGGGTTGTTTTTCAAAAGTTTTCAAAACCCTTTTTCGTGCAAGTATATAGGCCTAATTGACATGTTTGGCACAAATTTGTACGAAATCGATGGAATAGCTTTCTCTCTAGCTTTGTATACATACATACAGACAGACATACAGTGAGACATTTTGTAAAAACACTTTTTTGAACTCAGGGGGTCCCAAAACGGATATTTCCACAAAAATCTTAACATCGATTTTTTTGCGATCACTATACTTTCTCTATACTATAGGAATAGTATAGTGAGAAAGTAAAAGGGAAAAATCCATTAAGTACTTTTTAAGGAATATCAATTTAAAAATACTTCTGCAAATTTGACGAATCTTTCAGGTTTTAATTTCGTTTATCTATAATAAATTTCTTAAAAGTCAAGGTTTATATTTTTGGATTTTTTAAGCGATTCGTTACAGTACAACCCTGTATAGTGCATTTTTTTTAACAAACAAATTCAGTGCACCATACCCTTATGTGTGTACCAAATCTGAAAATATTTAATTTGTATCAGAAATTAATAATTTAATGAAAAACAACTACGGAGCGAAAACGAATATTTGAGAAAACAATTTTAAACCACTTACTGGAGGCAATGTATTTTTACGCAAAAACAAAAAAACACAATTTTCTAAAAATCTAAACTGCACCGACTGTAAAAAAAGCAAAATTACAACTTAAGAAATTAAGAGAGAAAGAACCTTAAATATGATCTTTTTATAGTTGTTATCGAATGAATCGGCGTTACATCGTTGAAAAGTTGTTTTTTAGTTTAGTCATAATAAACAGTTTTCCTTTGTAAAATATAGTACAGAAATGTTGATTAAAAATCAAACTTCCAATCTAGAACGTACGCAGACGAAGCAATTATATCGGTATCGATCACACAATATTAGGTTTAACATAAACAAGGCCTTTAGGCAATAAATCTGCATGGGCTTTGCGTTGTATAGCGAACGATGCAAATTTATATCATTAACGTGTGTGGCTTGTATGGTCTAATCGGAGCCTGGTACGTTATTAGAAAATGTCAGTAGGAAAGAAGAGCTCTTGCAGTGAGACCTAAGGTCGGGGAGTGGTCAATGAACACCGAACACGTTTTGAGTTCACATTAAACATTTTTTATATAAATATGTAGATTATGTGTTCGCACTCTAATAGCCTCATTTGACGTCCGATTTGGTCCTAATTTCTTACACAAGGTGGGTATCTAAGTCGCTCGAACGAATTCGGTAGCAAAATAAATCCAACAACCGGAAGCACGTTTTTGACTAGAAGTAACATTTTTTAAGATTTGTCGTACTAGATTGAAACCTTTTTTGGATTTTATCTAAAGAAATAAACATAGGAGATTATTCTGCACATATTGTTTTTTTTTTACACGACTTTATAGCCCGTCTGATTTCACGAAAATCGATAAAATATAAATTACTATACATCCACGCGGGGGATTTGACCGTGGAGACAGCAGTCCATAATCTGAGAACGCAAGGACGAGATGCACACTCGCAAAGAAGCTCATTTGTAGCTTCGTGAGTAGACCGATTTCCCAAATAGTTGGCTGAAACCATAAAACATAAAATATAAACACATAAAACGGTTCTGCTGCGTGATGGAATTATTATTAAACATTGGTATCGTTCACGGAAACTTCTAGACCTACTGCGCATGCTTCAGGATCCAGTTCAACGCTACCACCAATACACTAAGTGCCTCTGACCTAATCAAAACTGCCACCTACTGCGAATGCATCATTATCATCCAGTTCATGGCTTCCCCCCACCATACCCAAACCATAGATCATGAATAATAAAATAGATCATGCATGCATACGGGGGCTGTGTGCCGAAAAAAAGGTTGTCGGGAAAATAGTGCATGATCGCGCCGCGAGGTAGCGCTAGGGAGAAATCATTGGTAGCATTGGTGCTTCACACTGCTTCCGTCATTTCCCCAATAGATAGCGCCACTATCGTCGAATTTCCAGTGGATTGAAATATTGCATTGGATCGGAGTTCCATTAGGTTATCCAAATACAATGAACAAACGAATTGCCTATAAAAAGTAGCACTACTGCGCATGCTTCAGGATCAAAATCAACGCCGCCACCAATTTCCTAAGTGCCTCTGTCCTAATCAAAACTGCCCCTTCTACGCGTGCGTCAGTATCTAGGTCACCGCTCCCCCCACCATACCCGATCGAAGCGCCTGTCACAATCAAAACTGGCACTACTGCGCTTTCGTCAGGATGCAGGTCCCAACGCCACCCCACCACCATAATTTAAGTGCCTCCACCCTAATCAATCTTCATATCAGAGAAAATATAGTACGCAGTAATATAATTGCATTTGCTTCCCCGCAGGTGGTGGAGCCCTCTGTGTCACCATAATAATACTCAATACGTATATTTCTACAATTTTGTGGGCCAAAGATTTCGCAAAGAAAATCATTTTGTCCAATATTTTTTACTTTATTTCTTTACCTATTTATTTTGTACGTTTTTAGCGTTCGCGAAACAAATAACAGTCCAATATTGAATAATTGAAAGACTGAATACTGTAGAACATGACCTTAAACACTTGAGCTGAGAGGCTTGACCTACATTTGATCGCTGCTCAGTAAGTAATCCAAGACAATAAAAGTTACCGTACTACAAATTTGAAATTTGTCAAAGTATTTGTATTTAAGACGAAATCTTTTAATATTGTTGTTTAAGCTAGAGCGCTCCACCGTGTGGCTGCTTCGCTCTCCAACCCCACCGAAAATCGCAGCACCGCCGTTCGCACCCCCTCTACACCCGCTGTGAAGCAAATGCAAATAGAGTATTGTCTCCTCAAATATTTTCACGGTAATGACGGTTGACACTAATCTTGGACATATTAGGATCAACACAACTGATTCATTAACACAGACATGTGTATTTTATACTAAAAAAATGACTACGACAATAAAACAATTACGAATTAGGAGTGGTGCAGTGATCCGGGGAGACGATACACGGACACCGCTTGGATGGGGTGGTCGGGTTAGCGGGATGGGAATTTTTGATTAGTCTTTTCAATGGAAATGAATACATACGCTACACAGATAATTCCGATCCAATAGAATGCAAATTATATGAAAATTAAATTACAATGAACACAATGGTGGATTTCATTAATACTATTTGATAATGGAGGACTATTCATTTATGATTAAATTATTGTTGGAAAATATCGATTTAATCAGTTTTATAACTAAGAGGATTATTTTAACGCTATATTTTTACTTTCTGACTATACTATAGAATAGAAAAAGTATAGTGATCGGAAAAAAATCGATGTTGAGATTTTTGTGACAGTGTTTTTACAAAATGTCTGTCTATATGTCTGTATTTACACAAAGCTAGAGAGAAAACTATTTGATCGATTTCAAACAAATTTGCACCAAACATGTCAATTGGGCCTGTATAAATGCACGAAAAAAGGTTTTGCAATTTTCTCAAAAACAACCCCCTTATTGGCCAAAAAACCCCTTAAAAATCAGTTATTATTTTTTTAAAATTAAAAAAACAGCTATAGCGGCTTTGATCAAATTTAGCTTATTTGAAGAACTTTGTTTAATATTTATCAACAATTTTATTTAAACATAGATTTTTAATATTTCTTTATGTTGTCACTATTAATTATAGCGAAAAACTATCAAGCCATTCGCATGAAGAATTTTGTCCCCAAGAGTTTGGTATTTTTTTTTAAACGCTATTTGAACAATTGCGGGTTTTAAATGGATTTAGGCTGACCAATGTCCTTGTAACCTAAAGCCGCTATAGGATGATTTTATATATTGTTTACTTTGTAACTATTAATTATAGCGAAAAATTACCAAGCCATTAGGATGAAGAATTTTGTCCCCAAGAGTTTGGTATTTTAAAAAAAACGCTATTTGAATAATTGCGGGTTTTAATTTGATTTAGGATGAGCAATGTCCGCGTAACCTACCGCCGCTATAGAGAGTCGCAGGTTGATTTCTGTTTTACTAGAGCCGACCCTTAATGTACCCTACCATATGCAAAAAAACGGATCTCTTAAAAAAATTCTAATATTTGTTAGTTACTCTCATAAAGTTGGATTAAAATTGACGTGCGGAGCAAGCAATACATTGTGTATTGAAAATACTCCCAATACGATGGTTGGCTTGCAATGCACTGTGCGTCGGCCGCTTCTCATAGTGTTCAGTGTCAAGGTCAGTTTGCGTCCTTAGCAGTGAACTTGTTAAAAGGGTTAAAATTCAAATCCCCGGTCCTGACCTAAGCCACCCCCCCCCCCTCCGAAACGTTTTCCCGGCTACGGCTTTGCATACTGAGCCCGTATTTCGTTGAAGACGATAATTTGAATGGTGTTACCGTAAACGTAGAGATATCCTAACCCAACCTAACCTAACCGCCTTCATTCTTTTGCTTTTAGTTCCCAGTGGTTCCAAGCAACTGTCACACAGCTGTAGCCACTATTGCCTTACATCAAAGAAGGCATTTCAACCAGCAGAGTAGCAAACATTCCACGCCCATCACACTCCTCTGACCTTTCACCTTCTGACACTTATGTGCGGAGAATGATGAAGGAAATCATCTTACGAAATGAGCCACCTACTATGCCTGCGGAGCTTTGTGAGGAAATAACTGGATACATTAGAACCTTGCAAGAACCTCTTTTCACCCTCATCTTCCAAGATCTCCAACAACGCTACGAAAATTGCCCTAAAACTAGAGGAGAAATATGTTTTATTTTAGTTATGGCGCTTGAAATGATGCGAGTCAGCACGATTTATAACTTATTATAATTTGATTCAGGTATCTTTAGTTGTCCTACAGACAACGAGTGGTTTTCCAGTACGGACCTTCGGACGTATAGTTTACTGTAGAAATATGCACTTTGTGATATATAAGCAAATTAAATTCTAAAGAAGAGTTGCTTTTTCGCACGTATCAAGCAATCGCCTGCAATTTTATCCACACACGTGACCATATTTGCATATAAATAGAAAACGATAGATTATTTATTTTTGGTACGGTGGAATGCCAGCCTTCTAAAGCCATGTTGCAAGTGAGGAAATAATGCCTGGAATCCGCTTTCAATCTCACAAACTTGGCGTGAAAGAAAAATAAGCAATTGAATTTCTAAAATATGTGTATTTTTCAGCTTATTATTGCATATCAATTAGTATTGTTTAGTGTTATTATAAATAAACTAAAGGGCTCCCCCGCTGCTCGCCTCGCTCGCCAGCCGCCGCAGCGACTCGCGGTGATGCAAATTCAAACAAATTATTGTACAATCTGATATTTTCACGGATATGACGATTGTTTAGAACAGAGGCACTTGGATGGGGTGACCTAGATCCTGACGCATGCGCAGTAAGGCCGGAGTTTTTGCGTGAATAACAGGATTTGTATATAATAGGGAGATATTAATCTAACCTAACAATGATGTTGGTTATTAAATAAAATTAACCAATTTTAAATGTGTTAAGTTGGTTGCTATGGTAATAAATGTAAATAAATTCAAGGTAAATAAATTTACTATATGTTGTAAAAATGCTACAGAGAAGAATGTTTTATTCAATCAAGTATATCTACTCACGAACAAGTTCAATATTTACTTCTCAACAAAATATTATGATTATTATTATACATGAGTATATAATACTTTTCTGACTTTTTCGTGTTACATATTAGACAGCTATTAATTTACAGAAGGCATAAATTAAATAGAAGTTTTACTGTTATTAGGGAATTTCCTTAGAAGCATTGTATGAGTATCCAAGTCACTATTGATAATAATATTTTTACCTTTTTGTTTCCGTCTTGTGACTTCGTCTGCGTTTTTTTATATATGACGCGTTTCAAAAACTATGTTTCATCATCAGATTAATTAATAAATAAATTAACAGTTCACATCACAAAAACACAACAACATACAACTCACGACACATAACACATATAAATTGTCCGATAGAATGATTGTGATAAATTCTATATAGGTCAAATCGGTAGGCCATTTTTAACACGGTTTAAGGAACATTTGCCTAAGAAATGTTTGGACGGAAACAAGTCAAATTACGCGATTCACCTCATAGACAATAACCACCGATACAGTGATTTCGCTACCAATTTTAAACCCATACACATCTGCACAAAATACACTTATATGAACGCGCTGGAGGAATTTCAAATCTATAAGGCTAATAAATACAATAGCAATGCATTACTGAATGACCAATTGCATTTTAAATCAAACTTATTATATGACTCGGCTATAAGGATCTCCGAGTCTTTGCGACGGAATACCTCTTCTTATCAGTTGTCGTTCGACCGCCCGCCGTAGCAGACGTCTATCGGAAAATTTATATGTGTTATGTGTCGTGAGTTGCACGTTGTTGTAGTTTTGTGATGTGAACTGTTAATTTATTTATTAATTAATCTGATGATGAAACATAGTTTTTGAAACACGTCATATATAAAAAAAAACGCAGACGAAGTCACAAGACGGAAACAAAAAGGTAAAAGTATTAATTTCCTTAGGAAAGATAAGCTATTGCAATGACCCTTATAGAGAGACCTATTGTCTGGAGTAGTCAATTAGCACCTATCATGGTCCCGAGAACAAGTTTTGGGGACTCATCTTTTTATATATTTATGTATACATGAGTTCGCACTCTAACGGCCGCCTTTTAAGTCCGATTTAGTCCAAATTTTGCACACACGTTGGTTGTCTAAGTCAGATGAGTTTGTTAGCCAACAAAATCCAACAACCTGAATCACGTTTTTTGATCGGAAGTAACTGTTTTTTGACATTTTCCGTACTAGAAAGAAACTGTTTTGGGGTTTTATCTAAAAAAATAAACGTAGGATATCATTCTGCACATTTTGTTTCTTCACACGACCTTTCAACTCGCTCGGTTCACATAAAACTAAAAATACTGTAAAACTACCTGGTCAAATCCACGTGGGCCAAATCTTATGATCCGAGGCCGACGGCCAAGTAAATACGCTGCGAGTGAAGCGAACCTTTCCATAACCGAAGGCTGCAGGAGTTTTTCCGCTGCGAGTGGAAAGAAGTAGCGCTTGTGTCTAATCTGGAAGCTTAGATGAACATAAATTCTACTAATATATTTCGTACACATTAGCAACTATTCAGCGCCTTCGTGAGTAGATCAACTTACCAAATAGTTGATTGAAACCCTAAAACATATACACTTAATTTAATAAATTATCTCAGCTCGCGACAGCGCTTCAGCTGCGTGGTCAAATTATTTTTGTTTTAACTCAGTATAATAGCATCCAAGTGACAAATAGATATAACTTAATTTACCTGTTATCCGTCATGCAACTTCGGTCTGCGTGTTTATTACGCCTTTATAATGGTTTAAAGTGACCTTTATCATTATCTGTTTAAAGTGACTTATATGATTTTTGTCTAAGTTACGAAATTGGTGTTATATTTCTAAATCAGATATATTGCCTTTATCCAACAAATATTTAATAGAAGAAACACTAGTTTACTATCATGTATTATCATATTATTTTGATTTTATGTACTTTGCAGAGCATATTTGTTGTATCGTTGAAATTATTCATATAGATTTATTAAGTTTAAATTAATATCTTTAACACCTTAACTATTCATTGGCTTTAAATTGTATACATAAGTCAATAGACTTGAAAAATATTAGTTTTCTAGTTCACCATTTAACCTCAAAAAAGGGCCCCTAAAAAAATAGTTACTATTAAATAAATGTATATAAAAACAAAGTATCTACAATTAATGTATGTTAGCATTTATTTATACTTTTGATGTATTTAGTCTTTTGGGTGTACATTTAAAAAACGTGTATGAAAATAACTTCCATTTAAGCATTTCATGTCTGCTGATTCCATACTTTGAAAGAATATCTAATTTTTAGGTTATGTCAATGTATTGGAATAGGCCTAAATAATGCAGGTTCTTTAGTATTGTATATCTTCTTCTCTCTCTGTATTTTAAAAATATATCAATATAATTCAAATAAGATTATTTTTCAATTTCAGAAGAGACCTGATGTACATGAGTGAAAAATGTGATACAGTGTAAACATTGTGTTGTTCAGTGAAAATTAAATATATAATGAAGTTCTGTTGTGCTTTGCAAAACCTTTAGTAATATTTAAATTTGTTATAAGGGAAATAATAAGCAAAGGATTACAAAAAAATATTGCAATGGTTTAAGTACGTTTTGTAAACTGTCTTTACGTAGTAAATTAAAGCTGTAAACTACTGTTTATAAGTTAATTTTCTTTACTCACTACCAGATAGCGGCACCTCCTACACAGCATAAGAAACTAAAATTCTAGTTACTCTATTCTCTACCAGATAGCAGCACCTCCCGGAGCTTCCTTTATAATCTTTCCTCCTTTCTTTCGTACCTTCTCTATATATTACCGACCAAAGGAAATGATTTTTCCTACAAAGGAATTAAGATTGTCAGGTTTAGGTTCTGTTTCAAGCAAGGGCGCACATATGATATTTTCTAGGGGGGGAGGGGCTAGACCGGGGTATGGGGCTTAACACGTTCGCTGCTAAGAAGGCACATGTGAGCTTGACACTGAACACTATCAGAAGCGGCCAACACACAGTGCATTGCACACCAACCCCCGTATTGGGAGTATTTTCAATACGCAATGCATTGCGTGCTTCGCACGCCAACCTCCGTATTATGAGTATTTTCAATACACAGAGCATTGAGTGCTTCGCACGCCAACCTACGTGTTATGAGTATTTCAATACAGAGAGTATTGCGTGCTTCGCACGCCAACCCCCATATTGAGAGTGTTTTCAATACACAATGCATTGCAGCTCATGCTTGAACTCTTGTAAAAAATAAAATAATTATATGTGAAATCAAACGGCACGTAACATTCAAAACATATTTTAGTGCTAATCTCTTTAAAAAAAATACCTGAAATTAATAATATTAATAATATGCATATTTTCCTTTCCCTAGGAATTAGGGGTGGGGGCCATGGCCCCCTCTGCCCATAGGTATGATGGGAGTCCATGGTTTCAAGAGAGATGTTGAAAATGTGGAAAAGAGATAATAAAAACTGTAGTTTGATAATCACATGTAACTAACAAATTTTAGCCTGTTGTATCATTCCGTCTCTGGGAAAAACAGCTGTGAAGGACACCGTGCAGTAAAGACATTAATCCATTGGAGTTTTCTTACAATAACCATTTTAATCTAAATTCATAAACTATGCTACGTGGTATTTTATAGGAAAGCAAGTAGACAAAAGGTTTAATTTATTTTATCTTTGTTCATATTTAGGTGTGGTTATTACGTGTATATACAAGTTTGATTTACTTTCCATCATACCTCGTCTTCTATGACGTAACTAAAGGGCAAATTATTTCTAAAAGAGATGTTTTACTTCCTCACTATACTATAGTATAGAGAAAGTATAGTGATCGCAAAAAAATCGATGTTGAGATTTTTGTGGAAACATCCGTTTTAGGGTCCCCTGATTCCAAGTGGTTTTTACAAAATGTCTGTCTGTATGTATACAAAGCTAGAGAGAAAACTATTCGATCGATTTCGAACAAATTTTCACCAAACATGTCAATTAGGCATATATAGATGCACGAAAAAAGGTTTTGTAAATTTTTGAAAAACAACTCCCTTTTTGGCCAAAAACCCAAAAATCAGTTATATTTTTTACTAAAAAAACGGTTCTAACGATTTTGATAAAATTTGTCAAATTTGTAGCCATTACTGTACCCCACCATATTCAAAGAACATCTTTAAAAAAAATCTCGTTTAGCTAATAATAATAATTTTAACTGATTTTTTGGTGCTTTTGGCCAAAAATGGGCTGTTTTTTTAAATCTTTCAAAATCTTTTTTCGTGCATCTATACAGGCCTAATTTATATGTTTGGTGTACATTTGTTCGAAACCTATATAATAGTTTTTCTCTGTAGATAATAATAATAATACTAATTAGTTACTCTCTTAATTTAATGTATTACCCCATCTCCTACTTTAATACAATTATGAAGTCACAGTCGGCGTTACATGCGGGATAACACAACGCACTGTGTATTGAAAATAGTCCAAATACGGAGATTGGAGTGCGAAGCACGCAATACACTGTGAATTGAAAATACTCCCAATAAGGGGGTTGGCGTGCAATGCACTGTGCGTCGGCCGCTTCTCATAGTGTTCAGTGTCAAGCTCACATGTGCGTCCTTAGCAGTGAACGTGTTAATAATTTAAATATGTTTGTGAGAAAGTATGTGCCAGTTTCTGGTACCGTTTATTAAGCTAGACTAGGTCACGCGCCATTAGGACTCTAGTGCTATTCTATCCACCATTACATTCAAACATGAATTCCTATTTGCCCGAAACCGTGTAAATTTATGTCAGATTTTTTGTCTGTCAAACAATAAAAGGGTCACTAACAATAATCCAGGCGTCCTTTTGTTTAAGAGCGACAATAGAGCCGGAGCGGCGCCCCCAGTGCGAATTTATTGCCACGCGCTGTTCCCTGTTTAGTTTTACTATCCACAGTAAAATGTGACCCCGGGATATCGTCATAGAACGTTGAGTGTCCCTCAAAGGACGTGCAGGGGACAATAGAAATAGGGTAGAAATAATTTCACCAATCGAAGAAGTAGTGTTTTTATTTTTATCTTGAAACACATTTATAGATGGGGTAGTAGATAAATTACTAGAAACATAATGGACTTCACCCAGCTTACTTTAGAAACTGCTGTTATAATTGTACAGTTGTTAGAAATGATGTGTTGTCGTCAAATTATTAGGCCGTCCTCTTATGATGATAAAAAATTATAATTGCTTAATTTTTTTTTTAGAGAAACGATATACCAGTTTTGTTGCGTAATCTGCAATGGTTACAAAAATATAAATATAAAGCCGTTCACATACTTTTGAGACACCCTGCATACACATTAAATTTTAATCCTCAAACTGTCAGACCACTCAAATTGAGTGGTCTCAACGCCCTGCCGTAGTGAATTGTGTAGTCTGTGACAACTCAACTTGTATTGAATATTTCACCCACTAAAAATCATCCAATCGCAATAAATCAGAAACCGTTGGAAAGTAAATGATCTAAACTTTAACTTTTGTATTTAAAAGTTTTTTTTTTAATGTATATTTACATACGTAATCATCGTTGCAGTTTTTGAGTTTTCTAAAAGCCAATGTCGCGCGAATTTTAATGCGCTGAAACTACCTTTAATTCCAGTTTCTATGTCTCTCAATACAGCCCGTCCGGTATTTTTCTGAGTTATATCTTTATACTGAAGGATTCATCACACTTTTACCTATCTGAAACTTCCATCCAATCAAAAATCGTACAAATAGTTCAAAAGTTGTTGCGCCTTTTGTAGACCCTTGCAATTGGTCAGATTTCAACCAATAAAACCGCACATTTTGCGTTCGAGATATCTCTTATAATTCGTATTATTTCAATAGACTTTTTTATATCTATTTATAGACCAAAGTTCAATCTTTCGTTTGGTATAAAGCAAACTAAATTTGACTGGGTAGGTGTTATTCAAACAGCAGTTGAAATTTCATATTTGCGCAGAATTCATACTACCGCTTGTGACGTTTTTAGACATTCGCGCCATCTATATTTTTTTTTCTTTATTAAATATTACTTTTTACCGACTAGTTACAACTTCTGCCTACCTTCACCAACTTTCCAAGTAGTTTCTCCTTTCACCGCTAGGAACCGACTCCGTACGGTATCCAGCTTTAGTACCTTTCCTTATCAAGTTATACGACAGCTGTTCTCTAGACCGTTAACCTTGCTTCGTTTTAGAACATTCGAGAACAGAGTCCGCCATCGCTTCCACTACAGGAAAGTCCACTTTTGTTATGTCGCTGATATATAGTTAAATTATGTTGTGGATTATTTCCTTATATTTTTAGTCGCGAGTTATGCGCAAGGCTATTTAACATGCCTTTGTTATAAGCCTTTATTTTGTGAATACCAGGTAAGAATGTTTTAGCTTTACCTTGATAATTATGAAATGTTCACTTGTAAAATTTAATAAGGTTAGTTCCACCGTTGGCTTAAGAATAACGTTTCAAACTCATTTTGTTCGATTTAATAAAAGACCTATGTATTTCATTTTTACTACAGCCTAATTTTAAAATGCTAATCTTACAGCCTACAAAAACGTTAAAGCTGATGCTATGTTGTGTATTACTAAAGTCTTAACCTATTTCAAACAAAAAACTAGCCTAAACAGTTCTGTATTAATTAACTGTAACTGTGTAGTTTTCTGCAGTATAACCAGAATATTGAAAACTTTTAAAGAGCAATAGGCATAATATTTCTGATATATATTTTATGTAACTAAACAAGAACATTTTTATGTTGCCATGTGGTTTGGTTAACATGTAGAAACATTTTTATGCAACATGATACATGTTGTATTAACTCTTACAATCTTTAAGTAGCAATTTGTCACCTTGTGCTACAAATTTTAGAACAGCAAACTCAAAAAGAACTATCTGATTTATGCTTATTTAATTAGCTGCAAGTTTTCTAAAAAAGGATTGTTATTTGTGTTATGCAGTTACACTGGTTCAACTTCAGGGGATAATTAACCCATACAATGCCATAAGCTACACCACAGCTACGCCTTACTGAAAAGGCCTACCTTTCAACGGGACTTTAAATAAAATAAAATTCTTGTATCTACAGTGTTCTAGTTATAGACAGAGATTAATTTGAAATATCAATGATCTGCAGTTGATTTTTGTGTTAAATATTAAACAGGCTGTATTTTGAAAAAGTAATTTTGTGTATGAATACTATATAGGATATGTTTGTATTTAATAATTGGGCGGTGCAGCTATAGCAATATTTCGGACCATAGCCCCTCAGGGCTGTACACACTAGAAATTCTTATATTTTTATATATATATAGAGAGACGTCTCATAATCATTTATTTATATTTATTTTATTTACTTTTAGCTTTACAGTTGGCCAACGACATGTGTTTGTTATTTTCCTAATCAAATCCATGGTATGTCATGTTATTTTGTAATTTTGTCTAACCTTTTGTATTAAATCTGTAATCTTTATTAAAGGGGAGGGTTTTGATTTTTGATTTTTGGGGAGGGGATTTCAAATTTAAATAAATATATATGTATTTCCTTTTTTTAATCTAATTTTTTTGTATTAAGGGCGTATAATTTATCTAAACTTTATCTAAGGGCGCATAAAATTTAACTTAACTTTTATTAATAAACCAAAAATGCATTCTAGTTCTATGGTTTATTTAGTTAACCTTTAGGTACCTTATACTTTGTGAGTAAACAGCTGAAACATTCATACCTTTGGTGACATTTAAATTTTAAAGGTAAGTTTTGAACAGTACCAATCTATGTGACCCAGTATTGCTTCCGTTCCCCATTTAATCCTTCGTAAGATTGGTACACGCTTGAGATTGCAAAACAAGGCTGTTTCCATTGTCTTCAACGGTTATATTTTGAATTTCCTTTGTCCGCACGAGATTTCATTTGTTTCATCTCACTTTTGTATTTCAATTGATTTTAAGTAAAACACTTTTATGATATGGTAATATACAAGTATACAGTTCAATTCTTTGATTTATTCTCTACACTTTGTTATAATAATATTTCATTTTTGGGCAAAGCATATATTAGTAAATTACGTTAAAACTAGGCCTAGTTTTGTTAACAATCGTGTATTTGGAACATAAAAACTGGTGTTTTCAAAATAATAAATTTGAAATAGATAAATGTTTTTATACAGTTATATTTAGAACTAAATTACGAAACTTTTTTAAACTTACGAAAAAATTACAAAAAATGTTTACTGCTTGTTATGTATGCCTAAAGTTTAAACTTTTTCTTCCGTTACTGAACATAATTTGTTTCATCAGCTAATAACTTGTACAATTTTACATGAGTAAATTTTTTACTGGTATATATGATTTCTTTGATCTTTTCCCTACAAAAAAGCTATGGAACACTTTTGGATTGGGATAGAATTACTACTTTTGGCGAATTTTTGAAAAAATGCTTGTAAAACGCAAAAAACGGCTTTTCATCGAAAAGAATAAACATTGACAGTTGTAGGGTTAAATTCTGTAACCTTACGCTAAGTTTTAGCTCAATCTAAACTATAACAGTAGGAGATACTACAAAGACACATTACTAAACCCTCAACCCCCTGCTACTTACCCTGCTAAGTTTGAAGATTAAGCTGTCCATTAAGAGTAGAAAATAATTTTAAATTATGCGAAAAGATATAATTTTGAAGGAAATTCGACAATAAACAATTTATATGACTAAAATGTAGAACTAACGGAATTCGATGCTGCTAATGCAATCCGTTTTTTGATAGATCTCATTGATCCTTCAAAAAAGTCTGCATTTTTTTCTTGAAATTTTAAATTTTGTTTCACGCTAAAAAGCTATATTTAGCGATCAAAAGCTGTAAAAAGCTAAGGTCGCTCGATTTTAAGTTTATAGTTCATGGAAGCTGATTAGAATTTTATATAGATGAGTGAGTCAGTCAGTTGCCCAAGGGGTTGTATCTTGGAGATTAGATATCCGCACAATCCTGGAGACAATACACTGCTATAGTCTATGTCTATACCACCTCAGGATGAGGCACAACCAGTCGACTGTACTAATTAACCTTACCCTTGGTCTATTGTGCGAGATTGGGGATGGGAACTCGTCGTCGGCCTTTGCCAATGTCATTATGCAAACGTTTTTAATTGAAAGAAAAACTTTAAACAGAATATTTCACGCGCTGTGTTTTGATCGCCTGATTATTTTGATACCAAATATGAAGGAAATTGGTTAATTTTGGGGAAGTAAAGTAAATAATTAAATAGTATTTGTGTTTTCAAAATAAGTAATGTTTTATCATCATGAATACGGAAATAAATTTACATTGATTAGTGATTGATGAGTTCTATAAAAAACCTCTTACTTACTACTGTACACAATAATCATCACCATAAAGTTGACAGACAGTTCTTTTTTTGTTAATTAAATGCAATAATAAAATATAGACATAAAGTAAAACTATTAAATAACTGGGCTATATACATTGAGCATAAAATAAAATTAAAATTACATCCATCTTAATATTATAAACACAAAAATCAACAAAAGAAATAGACAAAGACATCAAAGTAAATTTTCCACAAATTTTAGACACTTATTATTTGGGCCTAAAATAGGAGAATTAAACGGGTTTTGTGCATTTTTTTTTCATAGTGTTCCACCTCACAAGCCGTATAAGTTTCCATGTTATTATTGAGGAAACAATATTTGTATTGGATTAAATCGATTTTTATTTACTTGCTACGGAAGCATTTTAATAAGCAGTAAGTTTTACTATGTCACTCTAATAAAAAATGTATACATCACACACGAGTACTGTACACAAAAATTGTACTGTATTGTTATAACTTTCAAAAAACGATAAAAATTTTATATATATTAATATATAAATTAATTCGCTCAACTAACGTTAGCGGTTTAGCTACGCGATGGAATTATTTTAGATCTAGTTTTACATTTATTTGTATTTAATGTATATGTGGCCATATCCGATTGCTAATTATATAAATATATAAATACCAAAGTTTTACCTGCCTTAGCAATCTTTATTGGTTGTTTCTGGATGTCTACAGCTGTTTCACCTTATTTTCTTCAGGCATCGTCAGGACAAGAACTATTACACATTTTCATCACCAATTCCGCTTGATAATATTAAAACAATTAACATTTAACATGTAAAAACACTTAAAAACACAAATATAAAATTACGACACTATTAAAGTTTATTGAATGACTGTCACTTGTTTATACGATATGTCATTGTTCTGTTGCGCTGTGTGACTGTCCTGACGATGCCTGAAGAAAAGGTGAAACAGCTGTAGACATACAGAAACAACCAATAAAGATTGCTAAGGCAGGTAAAACTTTGATATTTATATATTTATTTTTATTTATTAATATTTTCGTACGCACTCTTAATAATATATTATTATTTATTGTTTTGTTTGATATCCGCATCTAGTGTTCGTCCTAACAAACCAACGCCTTTCGAGTTTATTCTGAACAATATTCCTTCACTAACTAAATAAAAGTTGACTAGATTTACACTAAATGTAATCTTTACAGAAGAAACTTTACCAAACTTTTCTCAAATCTTATCATAAAGTCAAAGTGCATCAGTAGTGACTTGGTTAAATCCCACTTCACTGTTAATGTCAGTTTGGATAGGTTCAGAACGAAGCTTAGTGTTTATTTATCTCTCTTGTTTCTTTTATGTTAAAACGTTGGTAGAAGATCGTGTTTTAGTAATTTTGTAAGGTTAATGTAACCGAATACTACTAAGTGAAAGCATAAGGTTATCTAGCATCTGCTTTAAGAATAAAGCAATGCTTGGAGGACAATGCAACAGTAGATGACTGCAGAAACGCAGGGAGGGAAAGCATATGAAAATAAGAGGATATGGTTTAACCATAGATCATGAATAATTAAATAGATGATGCATGCATACGGGGGCTGTTTGCCGAAAAAAATGTTGTCGGGAAAATAGTGCATGATCGCGCCGCGAGGTAGCGCTAGGGAGAAATCATTGGTAGCATTGGTGTTTCACACAGCTTCCGTCGTTTCCCCAATAGATAGCGCCACTATCGGCGAATTTCCAGTGGAACGAAATATTTCATTGGATCGGAGTTCTATTAGGTTATCCAAATACAATGGTTTAACTAAAAACCGACCACTGCTGCATCCTTGTGGGCGAATTGCCACTGGTTTTATTATTGCCACTTCTTTAAGTTTGAAACCATATTTTATAAACACTTAGCACGTTTATTCCATTTGAGAAATTTTTAACAGCGTCCTCGCGGAGGGTTACTGTGTAATATTTAACCTAATCTAACCTAATTAGATAAGCACGCAACGGTTCCTATTAGATAAGAATAACAGATAAATGAATACACGAATATACTGGCTGTTTCAACTTGGTTCATAAATTATCTGTATTATTTTGTACATCTAAACAATGTATGCAAACGAAGTGGGTCTACTAGTAATTACCTAATATAAACTATTTATTGGTATGAGGGAATTCGGAGGGAAATATCGCGTACCTGTGTCAGGTAGACATTTTTTTGAGTTTGTATGTCGCCGACACCCCGGTCTGTCCCTTGTTTTTATACCTGCACCTTGTTGGTCAGTTTGTATATTAGAAATGACCCAAAAAAAGTTGGGCAGTTTGTACGTAGCCATCAGAACAGGTTGTAGTGAGTAGGTTCCTCAAATAAAGCGGTCAACGTATTTAAAAAATAAAAATAACACTATTCTCACTCACATAAGTTTAATTATCAAACGCGTTTCGACGACGAAGTCGTCATGCTCAGTGATACATGAGCTACAACTGACAGATTATAACGTACAGTGGTTTAAGTTTCGTTTATTTAAACCATACTACCGTATCCGCTGGTCCTGGTTTTACTATTTCTGACTACATTAAGACGAAGGGGAGAATATAAACTGAACAAGTCTGCTCGCGGGCAAGGTCACTTCCAGACTGAATATGTTATTTCTCTTGGACCCCTTTAAACAGCGTCTATTTCCTTTTTACAATGACTACATATCAATAACACGAAAAGTGCCAATGCTAAAAAAAACAGTCCAGGGAAGTGTGTTTGCGCCATCGGTCGCTAGGATTCGACGGTCAAGGTCACATGATAGTCGTACCTCTCTGTCCTCTTTCCCTCCTTGTCCCACACTCGGCCGGAAAAACGCGCCCTAGCGGCTGATGGCGCAAACTCACTTTTACACCTCCTTTCCTGGTCCGAACCCTACCCATTTAAACTCTTCGTCTTACTGATATGTAGCCATAGCTTTTTACTTTAAACTCTGATCCAGTGAAATATCTATATAGCCAATATAGCGTACCCACTGTCAGAGTGGTTCCAGGCCTAACCTATAATGATACTTTAATTAGTATTGCTATATTATTACAAGGTAGTACCTCTCACAAATTGAAATTTACGTTAATTGAAATAAACTAATTCCAAAATAGAAAGAATCCCTTAAAATTAAACGATTACACGCTATTACTGGATGAGATCAACCGTCTCGCAATCCGCTTGTAGTAACTACTTCCACTTCCAACTTAGTTTCTACAAATTGTCTCCAGATCCCGCCACTTATCCACTTCCTTGCTTAAGTTAAATGGGCCGTGAAACAAGGACTCGGGGTCGTTACAAACTCTGCCACTTTGTGTTCCGAGTCAAATTCTGGAAATACTTAAACAACCTTCGTATCTGTCGAGCATTGTATTCCCGAAATACACTCGCAAGACTTGTATTGTAAAAACGATGGGGAAATGAAATTATTCTGTGCTGTACAAAAGAAACGTTTTTATATTAAGATGTAACTCAAAATGTACCTAACAGATTCTGATAAAACTTGACCTATGTGTTTAGCATTGTAATCCTTAATTTCTAAACGCAAGCCATGTTACATTATGTGTTTCGTATGACAAATAGAACACGTTAGTTTAAAAAAAAAACTGTTTGGATGTTTTTAGACTCACTCTGCTAAGCCATAAAAAAATAAATCAAAACAGCGAGGAAGTATTGACAGTAAAAGTCTACAAATAAACATATATATGTGATATGTAATGTTTGAATTACTATATTTTAAATGAATATTATGTTGACTGACAATTTATATCTATTGTGTTCTTACAATAAACGTTTTTCTCTTACGCTGGATCACTAGATAGCAGCTCAGCGATAACAAAGAGCGTTTTTATGATTGAATTGTAAAGAGCAAAATATTATTTAACAGTAAAGTTTATTTCGATATTTTGTTTTCATATTAAGTAAGTAAATAATTTTTACTTATTTAAAAAAAAATATTTAATTATCGCCATTACTAATTTAGTTGTCCTTTGTTACTAATCTCTCGTCAGATTTGAATGAAACATTTGATGGCGATCGACACTATTTAAACCAGTCTATACGATTTACACTATAAACCGAAGGCACTTCGTAAAACTACATTTTAATGAAAAACAAACATAATTTGTAGTAAATTCTACAAAACTGACTGAACTTTGCCTACCATGGTTTCGCCAGGGACGGCATTTACAACATAGCTTCATACGATTACATGACAGTTCCCCACACTGACACTTCCACACACTGCAAAAAATACTGACACTTCCCCACAGCCCTTGGACGTGGTTACCTGTTTAATGACTCAGAAATAATTTCGACTGACAGTTCCACACACA